>JAAAKQ030519220.1:23178-33227 GCA_010016005.3 Zanna intricata | reverse complement strand
TTTATTATTATATTTAAATTAGCCGGCCCGTCTAGCCAGAACCTGGACCCTAGGGGCTCAGATCAGCCCAGGCAAATCCCGTGGCCAAGGCGCCAACTTCATGAAAAGCAGAGCTCGCTTCAATCGCCATTCTCAGTTTGCTAGGGGGATCGGCGCCCTGGATATCCGCAGAGTTTGCTTTGTTCGCCATTCTAATCTATCCAGAGGGCTCCTGGACCCCCGCACTATACGTTATCCTCATGGTTGTGAGAAAAATACTGAAAAATAATAATTATAGTATCCAGGCTTTATAGAAACCTGAAAAAGAAACTAAATTACAAAAAATAGAATAGTAGTAACTTTCTTGCTTTTTCTGTTTAGCCTCCGAAACCACCCAAGGTATTACATTAGATGATGAATGAGGATAATATGTATGGCTGTAAATGAGGTGCAGTTCTATTCAGTCTCAGATCGACCATTCCTGAGATATTTGGTTAATTGAAACTCAACCACCAAATAACACCGTTATTCACGATCTAGTATTCAAATCCGTATAATAGTAACTACGGTAAATAAAGTACGCACACTTTTGAAAACGAAAAATTCATAACTTATTTCTTTGCCATGGGGGCAGAAATATAATAATAAAGTAAAATGATTAATCTTTTTTTTCTTAATAAATATCTTTAATTCACAACTTCACCCTCCTTGGGGAGGGGGGATAAATAATAAATATTTTTAATATTTTAACCTTCAAGGGAGCTAGTACCCCGGTCGATGACTTAAAACCTTCCCTAGGATAAGACGAATGTATCCTATATCTATATATATGAATTTGTATACATGTATACATTTATATACATTTCCGAATAACCGTGAACTCTTAAACCTTGAATAACCGAATAACCGTGACCGATGTTATACCTCGATCTAACAGTGTTATACTGTTGTATATATATAGTCTTGATATATGCAAAAGTTAGCCTTCAAGCTACCAACAAATACCTAGTTTGCATTTCAAAAATCGGACGATTTTCGGCAGATATATAAGAGAATCCAATTGCACCTCCCAAAACAACGCCCCAGGGGCATCCCGTTTGTTATCAGTTAATTAATTTAGCCTCCTATCAGATATTTGCGTACCTCACCACTCCGGCATCAAATGTAGTCCCCACGAGAAAGCCATTATTTTTTAAATTTATTAATATTTTATTTAACGTATATTCCGTTCTTGAAGACTAAAAAAAAACATAACATATGGATTTTTTCAAGATAATTTTTTTGAAAAATATTTTACAAAAATGACTGATTTGAAGCATATTTTCTACATATCTCGGTCAATTTTGAAACTAGATTTACGAATAAAGAAAGAAAATAAAAACTGAAAGAAAATAATTATCAAATAAATACTTTTTAATTTAACAATTGAAAAATTTCACCAGCGTGGGCGTCAAAAAAAAAATTACAAGCTATAATTCAATTATTTTTTATCGTAGAGTTAAACGAAAAACGAAATTTCAGAGAATTTTATAACCTTTCAAGAAGACCAACAAAATTATTTGATTAAAATCAGTATAAAAAAAAAAAGTCTTCATTTTACTCCCTTTTACTCATTAAAAAAAAAAAAACTCCATAAAGTGATATCAATTCATTAGGCTTCTCCTGAAGGTTAATGAGTAAAACTACCCATGCCAGACTAAAAAAAAAAACAATTTCTTATTTATTTATAAAACCCATTTTTTGTTTTATTTTTATAATACTTTTAGAAGTTCTTTAGTTAAACTTAAATTTCATATTAAAAGCTTACAAAGAAGATGCAAAAGGATTAAATTTCTAACTTTTTGTAAATGATATAAAAAGTGGTGGCTTTTTAAGGATTTTTGTTCAATTTCTCTGACTTATTAATTACTAGTCAAAGGAAAATTACCGTAAAGTACAGTTTATATACCTGATTCTCCATGTTACTAACGTAATCTTATATATATAACAGTATGTATATGTATATATATATATATACATCTTTGACTAAGTTATATGCAGCACCCTCATCCCATACTAGTTTTAAAACATTTAACATCAACATTTTTCTTAATGAATGGAGACAGTGTACAGATAATGCATTATTTCTTACAGAAGAAAAAATTGTTTTTTGTTTTACACTATCTGTCACAATCTTTTACATGATTGCTATACACATATAGCAAACTGAGAACAAGTGCTGTAAGTCAGAGCCGCTTTCTGTGAGAGAAATATGAAATTTTCATTATACAGCGAGTCTTTGTGATGAACAAAGTAAAAGCGTCACTTATAGGATTGAATATCAACTCCATTTCAAAGGGTTTGGTTATCTTGACGTGCAACAATATATTCAATTCAATATAGTTCAGGCAACGGTAAAAATCATTTCATTTCTCATCCTTGAAAGTAAACCTTTTAGTTCAGGCAACAGTAAAAATCATTTCATTTCTCATCCTTGAAAGTAAACCTTGTAATATTTATTATTCTTGGGATTGGTTATGCCAATTTTGGGAGTGGGTTGCATTTTATGACAAGACGCTTAGATGCATACAGACTTTCAATAAAGAAAAAAATGTAAAATTCTCTTTTCAGTTCTGTATTCATTTCTGATACACTAGTTATAACTTTTTTACATTATTAATTTATTTTTCTAATGTGTACCTTGCAATCTGATCAATTAGTGAACAAAAGCAACTCCCCACGGTCCAATGAGATGAGGATGATATGTATGATCCTGATGATATGTAAATGAAGTATAGTTTTGTAGAGACTCAGGCCGACCATACCTGAGATATGATGTTAATTGAAGCCCAACTACCAAAATGCACCGGTCTACTATTCCAAAGTCACTGTCTAGTATTCACATCTGTATAAAAACTACTAACCTTTACTAGGATTTGAAACTCAGTACCTTCGACTTTAAAAATCACTGTTAAACAAGTGATTCGCGACGACGAGTTTACACCACTTGACCAGCTCGGTGGGTATTTATATTTAAAAAGAAATTCTTGAGGTGAATTTCAGAGATAATTTAGAGCGATTAGAAACATTAATAAATAGATTATTATTGATTATAATTCTTTTCCAGTATTATCCTACATCGATTCACAACTGATCTCATAAATGTTTATCTTAAATCTAACTCTTAACCTACACCTGAATTTTCTTACTTATTCATTGTAGAGGAGAGAATAGAATCCTTTACGGAAGAAAAAATTTTCTATTTTTTTAAAAAAATTTTTGTATTTTAGAAACCAATGTTATATTGTCATTTCTTCACGGGAATTTGGTGAATTTCTATAAATCTACTCGTTCCAATTCTGGTTTTATAATTTTGAATATCTACATTTCTTTTCATTTTTGTTGTTTATAACCAATTGTTGCTTTATAATTCAATAGCAAAGGAAAAATTATTAACTATACATTTTAATAAGAAATTGACTAAAGGTTTCACATTTTTTTTTTATTCCAATTTAATTTCGTTTTGATTTAACATAAAAACTTTCTAAATTTTGTTTAAATAATATTGCAAAAAAAAATATTTAGTATTGTTATAACAGATAAATTAATGTACACTCTCAATAATTAATCATCACCAAGTCTACATTATTCGTTAACAAATATATTGAGTTATTGTATTGTAAATTTAATTTACATAGACATTACAAGAGAGGTTATGATCAATCATTTCTCCTAAGAAACTTCACTATAATAACCAAGATCAAAGAATCAACACATTATGTTAAAAGGCCAGGAGAATCGTGCCTATTTTTCTCGAATTCTCCTCCTTTTGCGTGTTGTTTGACCAATTAATTCACGCATAAGTAGCTAATAAGCCGCTCTCACTTCTCATTACTCATTAAACCTTATTATCAGGCATGACAAATTCATTCAAGGCCTATTTTCAAGTGCCTATTTTTCTCGAATTCTCCTCCTTTTGCGTGTTGTTTGACCAATTAATTCACGCATAAGTAGCTAATAAGCCGCTCTCACTTCTCATTACTCATTAAACCTTATTATCAGGCATGACAAATTCATTCAAGGCTTACTTATACTGGACAGACAAACTGTAGGTATCATGAAGAAGGCGGGAATATGAAAGAGATCGGAGCAGGTGGGCGGAGCTACGTTATAATATTGATGTAATTCCCTTCGAGATGGTCAGTTGGTAGAGATAAAATGAAATAGCAGATCAATAGGGTTTGGAGTTGATTTTTTAAAATCGATTACAGTATCTGGAAAATAGTATTAACTTTCATAATATTTTCATTCCTTTTTCTTTGTTATATTTATTAGTTAACGTTCATTGTGTATTTTTCAGAATTAATTTGTAAATTGTACTGAATAATATTTAACCGATCGTTTACCCATTAGTTAAAAATCACACTACTTATTAGGAAAAAAAAGGATAGCTAATGAAGTTTGTATTAAAATATTAGGGGTAAAGAAAAAACAGACGTAAGTTACGAGTTATTAAACGTTGAGTTCACAAATATCATTTTACAAATTTAGCTTTATAACAATCTACTTAGAAATCGATTTCATGAAAATTAGAACTTGTATTATTATTATTATTTATAAATGTTTAATTTTTAAAGAAAATAAATCTTGTCCTAGTTACATATTATGAACTATTACCTTAAAGAAAAAAAAATTGAGGCCAAACTTTAACAATGTTTATAACATGTTATATATATGTAGGTCATATTTGAAAGTATTATTTTTTTCATTTTTATTATTTTTTCTTACAATTTCATTACTGTTATATTTTTAAAAATCTATTACGTATTTTCAACACTTTTAAAGATTTTTAATCTATACACTATCATCAATAGATAACTACTATGTTCAAATAAATACATTTTGTTCCAATTTTCGTAATTCATTTCAATTGATAAATTGTATTAAATACGATCTTATTTTATTTCAGCACTACAAAATACAAAGTATTTTTTGTAGTACTTCACTATAAAAAATATTTAATATCTATAGCCCATTCGAAATTTAAATAGGAATAATGATCAGTTTGTAATCTTACCTAGACTTTCGTAAAAAAAAAAAAAACTGAAATATAAAAATTAAGTATTAAACTTGGTAAGATTATAGGTTTTCAAAAAATATTAATTACATCTCCGGTTTTTTTTTTCGTATACTTAAATGATAGAAAAAGTTAAAGAAAAAAAAACAACAAAGAGAATGAAACGTTTATATACATTCATTAAACTTAATTCAAGAAGTAAAAATTTTCTAGCGATTTTTTTAACCAACTTCAAAAAAGGAGATTATGCATTTAGACCGTATATTATTTTTATGTTTATTCGCGCATAATGTTTTTTCTAGTAATTCGATTTTCGCAGCTGCTTTTCGCGGTGTTACCATTATATTGAAAAAAAACTCTTTGACACAAAAAATCGGTCTGAAAATTGATTTATATCAGAAATCGATAACCCTCTGCCAGTTGAAACAGAATTTGAATCATCTGCCAATTGTACAAAATGCAACATTCTATCATAGTTATTGAGCCTACTGGAATAACATTCCGGGTTGACTTTTCCTTCTTCTCGTGATTCTTTAATAGTATTACGTTGATATCGTATCAATCATTCTACGATTATATTCATCGATAATTTAATAGTTGGGAATATTCTTATAGCATTTTCATCTGCAAATTCGTCTGTTGAAGGTACCCTCCTTCTTTCACAAATTATTTCCAATCGGCTCCTGTTGTAACTTCGCCAAAACGCAAGTTATTTAATAAATCAATGAACTCCATGTCATTTCTTTATTTCATATTTTCAAAAAAGAAAACTGATGCCACATATTTATTCCTGCTTCACACCAAGTAGGTTGAACTAAACACCAATGACCTTTGACTGAAGGCAGCTACATTATATCGCTGAAAAAGACATTAACTTCGCCGAATAACCTATATCTATTAATCAGACAAAGAAAATTACGAAATAATTATTTTAAAAAAGTAAAAAAATAAGCGCTAAAAAGTAAGAAATAATATCGTCCAAATAATTAATTAATTCCTTAGACATTTTTTTGAATCGGTGCCAAAATACATGATCATATTTGTGACAGTAAACGGACCTATAGATAACGTATATAAAAAAACGTAATATTTACGAACGGAAAGCAGTCAAAGCACAAAAACATGAATTCAATAGGTGTAATATCGATATTGGTTTTTATGAAATATACGTATATAGTATTATAAAACAAATTTATATTATATCTAGAAATTAATTTTCTAGAAGCAGGCGCCGATTCAAAAAAATGTCAAAGGAATTAAGTAGTAGGACCAAATAATCTTTTACGTTTTAGCGTGTTTTGACGTCGGTTCCGTTTTTTTTTTTTAAATAATTACTTTTAATATGAGCATACAGTTCGTGAGTATTGCAAAAAAAAAGAAGAAAAACAATTCTAATAGTTTTAATAGAAAAATATTAATAAAAATATACTTAGTTTAAAATTATTAAATTATGCCGGCCTCCGTGGCGGAGTGGTAGCGTCTCGGTCTTTCATCCGGAGGTCCCGAGTTCGAATCCCGGTCAGGCATGGCATTTTTCACACACGCTACAATTCATTCATCTCATCCTCGGAGGATATACTTAACTGTGGCTCCGGAGGTTAAACAAAAAAAAAAATATTAAATTATTAATTATTGTTATTAATTGCAATATTATTAAAATTATATTTAAAGGCCGGGATCAAGTGATATTGTATTTAAAGTCTATCCATTGCAGCCAGTATTTGGTTTTAAGGAAAATCATAATTTCACGAAATCACACGCGCGCGCGCACACATACACACACTCGCGTACACTCTCTTAATTTTATACATACACACACATATATATATATATATATATATATGATGCAATTAGTTTTTTAAAGAATGATTTATAAAAAAACTTTTTTAATAATATAAAATATATTTCATATAGTATATCAATAAAAAGTATGTTGCAGTTTATAAATTATTGTTCTTTTAATACGCATCGCATTTTGCCAATTTGATGCATTTCTCTATTCTATTTTGACACTTCTCAGACTCAAAATAATTCGTATACTATCCTTCTATTACCTTTCATTTATATCATCTATTATTGCTATTTCTTTCTAAAGGTTCACCTTGAAACAGATTTACTAACACTATGTTTAAATAGAGTGATTCTTAAACTTTTCCCGTATTACTCTTTCTTAAACAGTTCTTCATAGAAATTAAAAATAATATATATATATATATATACATTAATAAAACGATCATTTTTTTTTTTTTTTTTTAATAAAATTTCATAGATAAAAGATTAATTGGTTATTAAATCAATAATATTTTTTTTCTTACAAAAAATAATAAACGACTAGTTTTTAAATAAGAAGTGCTCAAACTTTACGTAAGTTTACTTACGTAAATTTTTTCTAACGCAGATTTGTATATTTGAAAAGTTCTCTTTATTATTGATTTGTTTATAAATAAAATGTATGTTGATTTAATTGTAATTTATTAATTAAACTACTAAAATATTTAAATTTAAAAGTAATTGAATTTCAAATATCTGCATATTCAATTGATGCTCCATTTGCATCAGTGTTCTCTTTTGAATTATTGCTCTAAATCTATTTCATATACATTAACCAGCACTAATTTTAGTGTATTTATTTATCTTCGAAAGTAGAAGCTGACTGAATTCTATTAATCTCTTTTTTAATTCTAGTAGAGATATACAAAAATCGTGTCATAACACAATTAATGCAATTCTTATTGAGATCAATGCCGATATTAATATTGGAATTTCTAGTACGCTGTTATCATTGTGATTATTTTACTTTTATCATTTAAAACTTAAGAAAAAAACGTGCATTAAACAATAAAAAAGTTACGATTAGCTTATTGCTGATATTACACTACCAAATTATTTCATGATTTTTGTAGCTTCCAAACTCATATCTGTTTCTCCATTGTATTCATTTTTTTTTTTTCAGTGGTAGACAGTCTCAATTCATTCATTACTTTCTTTCATATAAGTTATGTAGCAAGAAGATTAATTTCCTTTGTTCTGTCGTTTGACTTTTTTTTCCATCTTGGTTACCTGTTAGTAAAATTATATTTTTTAAATGTCCATTTTGTATAAATATTTTTAACATTTTGATAGTATAATTGTTCTCAGAAGTGTATCTATCGAAATATGTTTGTAGTTGCCTAATTTATCAGTAAATACAGTAAAATTAAACCACACACTCTCGTTTTACAGATTCAAAATTCTCAAAAAAAGTGATTTAATATAATAAAAATGTGATTCGTATAGTAGAAAGATTTGTTACTTCGTATTATATAGATTAATTTGTATTTTCCAACACACGATTCGATCGTATTTTTTGGCTGATTCAATTACCCATTGATTCTGTCGTAAATATCTCTTATTAATTCGTCTTATAATTCGTATTTTATCAGCTCATCAAACGTTATGATAATTCTATCATAACGTCTTTTAAAACGCGTATACTTTACCAGTTTTTCAAGTCCATATTTCGGTACCTGATAGCAGTACATCATTCATATAAATGCAATTTTAAAAATATCCTTTTAATTTCACTGTTTTTTTTTATCCTTTTATTATTCTTTTTTTTTTATTTCACTGTTATTATTTTCAATTTTTCATCGTGAATGAAAAAAATTTCCATGATATTTTTTCATATTCTGAGGCTTGGCATCTAAGGCCCTATAACCTGTTTTATTTCCTTCAATCACAGAATCATTATTCCAACCATAGTTTTTTATGAACTACAAAACAGCATTTCAGCTCTTAGAAACTCGATGGTTCGGTCAGTAGGCAGCTTGACATTTGCAAGTTTTTCCTTCATATTTCCTTTCAGCCCGTATCTGGATTTGAGGACGGTATCTAGATTTCATTCTTCAATAATGACTTTCATTGTAATGAGTTTCTAAGTAAGTGGGCTCCCACAAAAGCAGATAGGCTTTTACATTCCCAGGAGAAGGTAGGATGAAGTTAGCCTCGTATGCCCAATTCTTAGCCTGCTGATGAAAACTTGTTCACCTCGACTACACTCACCAGACATAGACCATCTGTCTACACTTCCCTTGACAGATCGCGTCTACTTTTGTTTGCATATTAGCTCAAGTCTGCTGTCACAAAGAGATAATGTTGATTTTGCAGCTGCATTCATCGCAACTTCCGGCCTTATAGCAACCTTTTCGACTGTCAAATAATTAGCAGCAGTCTTAGCGGCAGCATCTGCTTTTTCGTTATCTTGAATGCCTACATGGCCAGGGCTCCAGATGAAAGTAAGCGTCAAACCTCAGTGTCTTAGTTTGTAGCACAAATCAAGAATCGTTCCGAGTAATGCATCTGTCGTCTAAGACGGATAACAAGGTCAGTAAATCCGTACAAATGATGAATTTTTCAATACCACGTATTTCGCAGTAGCTTTGAATACAACATACATTTTAGCAGTGTATAAGCTCTTTTCTCTTGGAAGTGTCCATGTATGGAAATCTCGTTAGCCATACAGGCGCACTCTACTCCTCTTTCTTTCTTTGAACCTTCAGTGTAAATAATCTATGATCCGACACATATTCATCAAGAATCGATCTGAACAGAATCCTCAATTCTATCGAGAAGCACGTTTTCTTGTTACCATTTTGATATTTCAATGACAGTGAAGACGCTTCATCATTCTAAGAGGGGTTTCACAATGATTGTAAGGGAGAACTCTCATCATTTTAATAATGTGGTGTTGAGAAAATTCAATGTCACGCATAATGGCTGGAAGAGTGTGTGGTCTTTTGTATACTTCTAAGTTTTGTTATCCTAATAATTAATACCTCATTATCCTTCTCTCTTTCATATTTCATTACTAAACAAAAAAAAGAAGAAATAAATTCGTATATAAATCAAACCATAACCGTAATCAAACCATTTTATCTACATAATCTGTTTGTTAAACAACTTAAATACGTTAAAGAAATATGTAAATATATATCTACTCGTATTATATGAAATATTTTATATATATATATATATA
>JAAAKQ030519220.1:0-23078 GCA_010016005.3 Zanna intricata | reverse complement strand
TGTGGGTTAGCTGGTAATAAGGATAAGAACACATTTATGGAATCGGAATAAATCAATAAAAGAAAATAGAGTTATTTATTGTAGATAATTTGCCTAGTTTTTTTTTGTTTTATTTAAAGTTTTTTTTTAAAAAAAGACTCCGCTTGCGATGCAGTTTAACAAAAATTTTTTCCTACTGTATAACTAAAAACAAAAATTAAATTGTGTGCGTGCATCTACTATGCGTGGCGAGATTTGAACGTGACGTCTTCTCGGACTGAAACGGTTACTGTCGCAATTATCGAACAGAAAAATTGAACGTCTTTGTACATATTTCTTTTTAAAGAGTTTATTAATTTTTGATAATATTAACAAATTTATACATTATGAATAGTAATTTGTGGTCAAATTGTCGTTTTAGCAAATTTGTCCGCACAAATTCACTTCAAACAGTTCACGACAACTAACAATCAACTTTACACGCGTCGAACTTCGCTCACGTGTCCTCAGCCGGGAATGTTACGAACCGAAACGAAGACATGCGACAGCAACCGAGCGTTCTAATGCGCGAGCCAGCTCCGAGCGCGTTCGAGCGTACTCCGATCAACAGAGGCCCGAACATACACGAAGCCGCCCGAAGCCCGTGTTACGGCTTCAGGTAACGGACGCGATTTTGGTGAATGCCTCCCAGCTCTCACAGATTTATTAGACGTAACGTTGTTACGTCAAAAAAATTAAAAATAACACAACATCCAAAATAAACAATCCAAGCAATAGGCAAAATAAAATTTTTCTTTCGTCAGTTTTGCCGAGAATTTTTTTGAATACATGCAAGAAACCCTATCATACAGAAAACTAAGTGAAATTTTATTGAGAATACTCTAAAAAAAAAATAAAAATAAAAACCATACTTCATTCAACTACTTAAAATTCTCAAATATAGATCAAAACGTCCCATGAAACAAACTTCTTTGTCAGTATCTCAGAAAATTAAATTTTTGACTAGATTAAATTTGATAAGGTAAGCTTTCGGGAAATAAAATTACTTTCTAGGTTGTTATTCAAAGTATATAAAATTCGTTAACGTTAAAGTAAATGAAAAAGTAACAAGGAAGAAAAAGAAGAACACATGTAACTAATATTAGTTGATGTATGAATACAAATGAGTAATATAGGTTCATACAATTTTCGGAATTAACAACTAATACAAAACTGCGAGAATCTTCACTCTCTTCCTAATGACTTTTGTTTTTAAAAAAACGATCCGAATTTAGAAAGCCGGCAGATATCGAACACACTATTTTAAAATGCTACGAGCAATAAACAACTGTATTTTTTGTTGCATATTGTGAACTGCCACATAAAATGAGAAAATAGTTATAGACTAAATAAATTCATTAACAAAATTAAAATTAAGCATTTCAGATAATTTATTCTATTTAATTTTTACTGTTTTTAACAATCCTGTAATAGTTAAAAAATGTTAATGTTAAAATAAGTTTTATATCAAATAAATGGATTATTATTTTTTTTTTATATTACCTTTTGTAGCTTAAAATGTATTATAGTGTACAATCCAATAATCCGTTACATTTGGTTATGCCGGAAGACCCGATCTTACACCATAAAAATTTAAATAATTAAACAATAAAGAAAATAAAAACAAAGAAATGTGTATTTTAATGAAACTAAATCATATAATTCACTTATATAGTTTAAGGCCGATACAATCTAATTATTGCCAATAAAGATCAAACAGAATAAGTAAGATATCATATAAGTTAACAGTTGCAAATACACCAGGGTGTACACGTATGTTACATCTGCTTTACCGTACTATGCAAAATAGTGTCATAGTTTATCAACTATATATCATTTTTTACTAGTCTTTTCTTTACTATTATTATAACATAATTGTTTTTCTAGTGCTTTATAAGGCAGCAAACTTACTTAAATGGAGAAAGGATATTAATATAAAACGTGTAAGTTTTATCACGCGTAACAAAATCATTTACGAATACTACATTACAGCTTATTTTTTAATTAACTATTTGTTTGTTACTATTATGATTTACTCTCAAGTTAAGATAAATAATTAATTTTACGTTTAAATTAGATATAAATTTTATGGTAATCTGTAATGATAGTAATTCAATGATAAGTTAAATCACATTTTAACAAATTAACGTCACAAGATTACAAAAAAAAAAATTAATGTGCTTTGCTCTACGTCGAAAGCAAATTTATTTTATTAAGAGAGGACATTGGTTAGCTCATACGAAGATTTGTCATAGATACATGATAGTTTATAAAAAAAATTTAATCTAAACTCAAATGAAATTAAATAAGCCCCAGTATATTATATAATTATAATAATCTACACAGCAAAGAATATATATATATATATACACACACACACACCATATACACCATCACAATAATAACCAACCGGTCACTGCTGAACAATAAACATTTCTTGTCAGGCTTAGTAAGGAAAGTGAGTGGTGAGATGATTTCTTAGCTTCTTCATTAAGCCGTTCGGAAAGTTCTAAAGTTCTAAATTAGTATTCTTACCTAATATATTCAAAATCTTACGAGCAACACAATTGTTCTGTTCACTATAAAGACAATGAACACATACATTATTTTCCATAAAAAGCGATATGTTAATTAATGTACATAGAACATAACTGTAAGATAATTTTTCAGTTATTCTTAAGATTTTGACGCATGTAAAGCTTTTGAAGTACAATTGGCAATCGTCTGAATCTCTTTTTCTGATAGTAATGATGTTCACTATATGTTACTCCTTATAGTGAATATAATGATAGTTTTACTTGTAGAGCCGAAAATTTCCGAAATTTTCTTGGGATTTGCATGCGGATATAAAACAAAAAAGGAAATGGGAAACCGCTTTTCCTTCTAATACTTGAAATATTTACTATCTTGACAATCGGTTGTCCAGTTTAGCAATAACTTGTACTTAATATCTGATAACCTACAATCATTTAAATTATTATTATCTAACATACAAAATACTGGCTCATCGACGAGTATGTAAACTTTAAAGGTCTTTATTAAAAAAATAAATAAATTTATCTCTATTTCAATTAAATAAATAATAATCGTAAATCGTATCTCTTACAACATAATAATTCAGCAATCCTTGGGGTTCTACACGAAATAGCATCCTACAAAATGAAGAATGTTAAGTTAAGATATAATACAAACGAACTTGTAAATCTGCCCCAGCAGATAAACAAGTAAATTTTATATTATAAATTCCACTGTATGTTGTTCGCATTCGGTTATTAGTGAGTAATAATCGGAAACAATAAATATTTAATTGAGATCGTTGCATAATTATACATTATTTAGATCACTTTTAAAATGGAATAGCTATTATGTTAATACATAATCGGAGTAATATTTACTCTGATGGATAAGATTAAACGTAATTAATATTTAATCGCTGCAACGTCTCAAAATAGGCTAAAATTAAAGAAAAAATCGGTTAAAATTCATATTAATACTTACAAATAATAAATAAGAAATTATATAGTAAAACAGATGAATAATACAACAAACAATTCATTGCAGAAAAATATACATTTTTTTCGGTTAATATTATTTAAAAAGTAATCTGCAGAATAATGTAAATTCTGTTAAAGAAAATCTGTTAATTGTTTAAATTATTCTTTATTTTTTTTTTTTTGTAGCATGAAAAGGATAATAAGTCCTTTCTTCAATCATCAAAATGATTTTCTTTGTTACGACAAAAACTTTTTAGTTCTATTAAGCAATTTTAATAGAATTTAATCCTTTTGTTTTTAAATAAAATGATTATAATTTAGTTTCTTTAGCGTATGTATAAATAAATATAAATATTGGTTTACATGATTCATATTTGCAAGCGGCAAAATTGACGGCTCATTTGTTTTATCTTAAAAATGGACAGGAATGTACAAGAGGGTTTGAAATTTCTTAAAATTTATTAATAAATAAATAATTTTATATCATCAATCAAAATATTATAAAGGCACATAATTAGTATTATATTCAACACTACATAATTTTTGGCTTACATATGAACATTTTTTACTAAAATATAAACGTAAAAGAAAGTAATGACAAAAATTTATATGATACTTTTTTATTTGTACGATAATTCAAACCTTGTGCTGATTTTTCTTCTCCCCAGCGACACCTTCGTTTGAAAAATAATAATAAATAAATAAATAAAAGAAGTAATCCGGTAAAGTCCAAGTTATAATCCCGAAATACAAATTTAAAATCGCATAAAATAATAAAGTAAACATCACTAGATTATCAGACCGTAAGGTCGATAAAAAGATTTCGCTAAGCTTGGTTAGTAATATAGCAGAATTTACGGCAACAGATTTCAGTTTAAAGGTTTTAATATTTAAATTTAAAAATAATGTCATCTGACCTCGATCTGTTGCTATCTGCTTAAATTACATATTTATTACTGATACAGTTAACTAAAAAATGAAGAATCAGTTCAGTTAATGGATAATTTAAAAAAAAAATTATAACATAAATGTCCTATAAAAATCGAAAGATATCTAATTTATTAAACATTATTTTATACATGCATATCTTACAAATTTATTTCAGTTTTTTTGTGATTTATTACAAATACGTTTTAGCAAAAAATTATAAAGCTAGAATTGTAAAAAGAAAGAAATTACAAAATATATTTTTATTTAGAAAATAATTTCGTTAGAAAATTATTTCTTATTCAAAAATAATATATGATAAATCAGATTTAACTAAGCTAATATTTATTTTGTCGTCATCGCTGTTAATCAATTGTTTAACAGCTGATTTTCGAAGTAGAAGATTTTGAGGTTCAAGTCCTTGTAAAAATTACCTGCGCTTTTATGGATTTGAAAACTAGACAGTGGATACCGATGCACTGGGTGGTTAGAGTTTTATTAACCACACATATCAGGGCCTGAACCTTTAAAAGACTACATCTGATTTACGTGCCGCACATATCATCCTCATCTCACTGGACAGTGATAGGGATCTTTTATTGTTCACTATTTGAACAGATAACCTAAAGTTTAGGAAAATAAGATAATCTTAAAATAACTTTTATTTATTTGCTTAATAATTTTGGGGTTTCGACAACATTATCGTATTTTCAATGGAGAGACGGAACATGATCTTTTCGATGATTAAAATTTTTTAAATGATTATGCAAACACGTTGATTTGGATGAATATGGACAGTTTTAGTTATTTTAGCAATTACAAATTTTTATATACAGAGTGAATTAAATGTAAAAAGTTAGTAATTTTTAGGACCAGCTGCGTAAATCTTAATAAAAAATCAAAGAAAACTGTAATAAAAATCTGATATAATTTACTATGTAATATTAAAAGAAAAAAAAGGGATCAGACAAGCTGGAAGTTAATAAAAAAAAATAAAATATAATAAAACAAAATACTTAGCAACATTCCAAGGTAAAGATTATTTTATTAAGAATTCTCATAATTGTAATTATTATAAAGCAGAATTCTGTTTCATCATTACAATCGATTACCTTCCATGAAATAAGGAAAAAAAATATATATATATTTTTTTTATATACATTGGTTAAAAATTCTTCATTATTTAAAATAAAAAAAATCTAAACCTGTTTTGTTTGTTGATCTCTTTTCTTAAATTAATTATTATCACTATTATTCCTAATGTGTTCCTTGCAATCTGTTCAACTAGTGAACAATAAACAACCCATCTCCATGGCCTGAGATGAGGGTGTTATAAATTACATGTAAATGAGGTGTAGTTTTGCAAAGATTCTGGTCCATGAATCCTGAGACTGTAGTTAATTGAACCATGACCGCTAAAGTATCCGGTATCCATTGTCTAGTATTCAAATCCGTATAAAAGTAATTAATCTTTACTATGTTCAGAATCTCAGAATCTTATTTATGAAAATATAAAAGATAAATTTTATTATAATCATAAAATAAAAAATATCAATTAATATTTAATACATTAAACAAATAAATAAATAATAACATATAGTTTTATATAATTTTATGTCCGATCATGTTTACATTAGATTTTTTAGAAAATATTACATGTAAACAATGTATTAAATAAAATCAGCAAAATTCAAGAAGATTCATCTAGATTTACTATTGATTAAAAGTTAAATAGATAACAGTAAGACGGGTATATTCTACCTTGATGCTACAGCGAGGACATTGGGTATATATACCTAACTAACTTTAACAAACATACTCGAACACTAAAACGTTATACAAGGAAAGGTCTCTACCGAGAAGGTTTTTAATACAGTTTACCTATTTATGCGCCTATGTTCTTGAATTAGATAATAAGTATAGTTCATGTCAAGGTAAATTTCACGATATCTGTAACAAGATTTTTATCAAGACTAGTTAAATGATAATTTATGTGTAAAACTAAAATTTTATAAAATTCCTTTTTGTATCGATAGTATTAAGCAATATTAATTAATGAAATCGATTTTACCAGAACAGAATACATCTGCAATATAATGGTAAAAGAAAATAATCACAAATTGAAATATGAAATTGTAACTTACTAATTTCTGTTAACATTTTCTTGTAGGTTATTTTCATAACCTAAAAATTGTAATAAAAAAAAAACCGACATGTGTAATAATATATAACAATTATATAAGCTAACATTACATTTATTATATATAATATTAAGATTCAAATTATAAATTTAAAATGATAATTAATTACGGTAACAAATTATTTAATTTAAAATACTATATCTGTTTCGGTTGGAAATACGCATAAGATTTTCATGTAAATAAGTTTTATTGTAAGGTATTTCATTTTTAATAAAATGTAAAATAACTGAGATATTAACAATACAGTAATTTGTTTACTATTTTTAACAATTTACTGTTAGTAACAAAATATTAATTTTTTTACTATTGATTACATATACGCGCGCGCGCGTGAAATTTTAATATGGGTCAAGAGAGAAAATAAAATTTTTTGATTCAGTTGTTTATTTAGTACGAGTAATTTCCAATGCATGTCTTACCTTATTATTCATCATTAAAATTTTTTTTTTTTTTGAAATTTTAAATAAATTGCGTTTTTTTCTTTTTCTTCGTAAAGAAAAAACCACCAACTTATTCAAAATGAAAATTACAAATTTATTAAAACATAACAAATTTTATTTGTATTTTAAAGGGTTTTCAATTTTTCCAGTTTTATTAACCATTTAAAATCTGTTTTTAGAATATCATTTATAAGTTATTTAAAATTATTGAAAACAGGACAGGTGAAATTCTTGTAACTGGATATTGATGTAAATGATATTCGTCGGAAATAATACGTCGCCAGTTTTAATTATTTTCAATAAAAAAAATAAATAAATAAATAATTAATTGCTATTTTGATTTATAGTTCATATATAGAGATCATGTTATCTACTGTAAAATTATCAATGTTATATTAACTGATTAATCGTTGTTAGTATTTTATCATTTTATTTATAACAAAATTTTATACAAATAGATTGTCGATTATTTCATTATCTCTTATTATGAATTTTTGTTAAACATTTGTAATAAACAAGTTCATATAATACACCTGTCTTTACACTTGTATTCAAAGGTTAACTTAAGATTGTTTCATAACACTTTAACTACATACTACATTTCAATGACAAATAGCAATGCCACTAAAGCACTTTAAATTTTCAACACTTAAGATTATCAATAATTAAGTAAATCATTTTGTATTTAAAAAATAAATAAATAAGTAGTCAATATATCTAATTCTTAGACTAACAGATTCTGACTTAATAAACAATCTACGGTCATCGATAAATAAGTCAAATTAAAAAGTTTGTCTAATGAAAATTAACATAACCTACAATTGTCTTATCTCTAAAAAAAAAAAGTTTTCATAGGCTTGAAGTTTAGTACTTTCTTTCCTTTTCCGATCCCCTGTATTTAAAATAATTGCTAAATTTCAGTAGCCCACCGGGCTGTCTAGTTGTTAATTCGCAGTTGTTTAACAACTAATTTTTTAAGTCGAAGGCGCTGAGGTTCAAATCCTAGTAAGAGTTAGTTACTTTTCTAGGGGTTTTAATACTAGACAGTGGATACCGCTATACTTTGGTGATAGGGGTTCAATTAACCTCACGTCTCAGGATATCGGTCTGTGTCTATACATCTCATTTACATGTCATACATTTCATCTCATTTCATTGGGCCGAGGGGGGAGGTTTCTTATTGTTCCCTAGTTGCACTGTTTGCAAGGTACACATAAAAAAAAATCCAGTGTTTGTATATTGGTAAGAATATAAAAAATATATATATATATATATATACAAATCCATACAAATATGTATGGATGTGCGATTGGTTTATGTTTAATGAAATATTTAATTGTAGTTAAAACAATAATTTGTGACAATATCAATGAATTGAAACTTTTTTTATTATCATGAGTTGCAGATTTATTTAACTATATGCGTTATTCGCAAAAAAATAATTTTTATCTCGGAATAAGGGGGTAAACTTTTAAAATACTTTTAAAATTTCAATTTCAATTTGTAATTGTTTGTAAATATCACAAAATACGGTAATTTTAAACAGTTTCTTAAGCAGTTTTTTTTTTTTTAGCAGCGGTACTCCTAAGTTATAGGAGAATTTCTGCTAATTTTCAAAAAGATTTATACATCGTTATAGAACATAAATTTAGAATTATCTTTGGGTAATAAATAAATAAATAAGGTCATTATATTATCATAAATAATAATAATGATAGTAACTTTCAATTTTATTACTATACGAAGAGATAAATTTTAAGTTGTTTACAAATAGTAAATAACTTAATGGTAATAACCATACTAGTCAGATTTTTTTTTAAATTTATAAACTCATTTCGTCTCTGATTTAGAAAGTTCTACGAATAAAATACGTGTTACTAAGAATTTTAAATTTTGCTTAAAAAAATTAACTTAAAAATAAAATAATAAGATTAACTAAATATTTTTCTTACATAATGATATATATTCTTTATTTCTACTAATAATTTTATTTGTGCACCTTTTCAAAAATGTCTTAACTAAATTTATTTAATAAATGTTTTAATCGATAATAATGAAACTATTATGTTTATAGCCGTATGAAATATTACTATTTTTTTAATTTAAGAAACATCTGTATGAAAACAGCTGATGTAATATGATACTCCGGATTTACAATGGATTACCCTCATAGATTAAATATTAAGATAATAAGTAAATTTGAATAAAGTTAAAGGAGAATCTAGTGATGGCATTTCTGTACACCATTACAAATTTAAAAAAAAATTACAGGTTTTAAATTGTAGTCTTGAAAAAGTTTTTTTTTTAGTTTTGATTAAAAGTTTAGTCGAGTAGGAATAAGATAAATATATATTTTACTCAAGTATATATATATGAACGTTTCATAGCTACATTTCGTACTGAACATTTTTGTTAGTTATTTACTTATTGATAAATTTTATGCTTCAAGACTTTTTAATTTAAAATTGTGATTATTTCGTGACTAATCGGTATTTCATGTGACTTTTTAAATGACTTTTTTTATTTATTTGTTTTTACGCTGTATTTTTAAAAAAAATAGTATTATTGTTCATATTTTCTATATTACAACTGTTACACACTCTTACTTCTTATTTTAAAGCGTTGTTTATAAATTTATATAGTGTAAATTAAGAATAGCATGGAAATATTTACACATTTTTGAGAAAATAATTTTTTTTTTTTGTTATTTATTAATTTTGATCCAAATTAATATTTAGTATTTTTAAATGAAGAAAGATTTATAATATGAAATATTCAAATTTTGACTTCAGCAATCAAATTAAAAAATATTATTTATCAAAATTATTTCTACATAAGTGTCATAAAATTAGGTATTCATAGAATCTTCTATTACTTATAAAAATGATAAAAGACCTTTAAATGGATGGGCGACTAAAGCAGTTAATTTTATTTATTATTAGACAGACAATAATGATTTTTTTTTTTGAAATTCCTATAATTAGTTACATCATATGAAGAAAATGCGATTTCTTAAGTAGGAGTTTAAATACCTAAATAGATTTTCTAAAATACAGTAATAACAGAATAGTGAGTCACATGATATAAATAAATACTACTTAGTAGAAGTTAACGTTTACAATACGATTAACCTTTATTACAAACTATTACTTTACTCCATTATTAATAATTTTAAAGACAGAAATTTAATTCTAGGTTAATAAATTAGGTTTATCAAGCAAATCAAAATTTTTCTACTATATCCATTTTTTTATTAATATTTTATCTTAAAATTCATTTACAACATTTAAAAGGTTAAATATTTTGGAAAATGAATTTCATTATTATACAATAAAAAAAAAAAAATTACATATATCATCTAGATACAATCGCTAATATTTATTTTCTCTTCAACAACAGTTTTCTAATCAAAATGGGCAGAATAAAAAATATACCTAAGATAATTAAAAAGATAAATACACTAGTATATTAATTTGATAATAGAGAAAAAGGAAATTAAGATTTTTTTCAATAAACAAAAACTTTTAGAATAACGGTTTTTTATTAGAAAATAAATGTATTAAAAAAAACAGGTTAGGTAATAAGGGAAATTATAAGTTCCAATTTTATCAAACAAGATTAATTTTAAGCAGCAATCATCGGGAAACTTAAATATTATAGTATGCAATTTTTTTTTTTTTTTAATATTTATATAAATAACTCTTATCAAGTAATACTATTGTATTTTTGAAATAAATAAACAGGATTGTCTATGATCTTTCCTCTTTACCAGTTCTAACCCCCTCAGGATAAATAAATCATTTTTTTTGTGTAACTTAAGAGTATAATTCATTTACGAGAAAGAGCCATATTATACTAATTATAAGATCTTCCCACCAATTTGTTTTATTTATTTTTTTAAATTTATTTTTCAAAAATAATATTAGTCTATCGATGATATTTTAAATAATACTAAACCAAAAAACCATCTACAATAAAGTTGGAGCTTTCCTGGCACTGGTTATTTATTATTATATAATGGAAAAATAATGATACATGAAAAATGTTACCTAAATTTTTTTGGAGAAAAGGTAATTTATAAAGTTTTATAGTAAAATTATCATTATATATGTTTAAATAAATTTAAAAGTTTTAAAAATTCAAAAAATCATTTTATTTTTTCTGCTTCCACACCTCCCTCTAAAATTATCTTCCAAGAAAATCTTTTGATATTTTTACGTTTAAATAGAAGAAACTTAAAAAATCCACACAAAAAATTCATAACCAATACAACATTACCTAAAATTTATTTTTTGGAGGTAGGGGTGAATTATGATAAAATTTTATTGTATTATTATCAAAAGTTTAAATAAACAAAAAAAAAAGTTTTATAAGTTCAAAAAAAAATCGATATTTTTTATCTTTCATCGGCTTCACCACCCGAAAAAAAGCATTATTTTTTTTTTTTTAGTCACTTGCACTAACACCGGAATCTATGGAGGCATAAAAAAAATTTATAAAATTTAAAAAATATGCGATAAAAAACATAGCGTTTCTCGATTTTTTGAGAAGGGGGACATTTTTTTTAAGTGGTAAGATAAGCATTTACTGAGTTTAATATAAAGCAGGCTTATGTTTACATTTTGAGAAAATTGCTTCCAAAAAACTCTATCCCTTTCCCAGGAGATATTGACCAAAAACTTTTACCATGTACATGAGTCTCCATGTACAAAATTTCCCCCCATGTACACGAGTTTCTGTACAAAATTTCAAAAAAATCGATCATCCAGTCAAAAGTTATTTAAGCTTTAAAATCGCTGACACACGTACGTACGTATGAACATTAACCCCCAATTTTTTTTGAGGTCCTTGGGTTATGAAACGTCAACAAAAATGCAAAAAAGACATATCCCATTTTTTGGCTGATTAATATACTTTCCTTTTTGCAGCATAGCTCTAGAGCTGTGACGCTTAGGAAATTAAAAACCTGAATTTTTCTTGCATATTATTCATCGTATACTAAAATATATGCTCCAATAATTTTCAGTAATATGTTCTGTACAGTTATTTAGTTTTAAGCGATTTTATTTATTTAATATCATCATATTTTATTTCATAAATTACATATTTTGAGTCACTACTCATCTAGATTTCATTACGGTTGTTTTTTCTATCTTTTTAACATATTTTGCATCAATCAGAATGAAATAGATATTTATTAATATACAGTTTTATATATATATATATATTAAAATACTGTAAACACAATTAAGCTAATAGTTAAAAAAAAAAATACAAAAAATAAACTAAATTGTCTAAAATTATCAATTTTATTTTTAGTAAAATGTTTAGAGATATGGCTATATAAAGTATCTACAAATAAATAAAAATTGAAAAAAATAAAAAATAAAAACGTTAACTTAATTTCATTGTTATTAGAATACCTTTTACTCCTGCTTTGTAGAAATATTAATTGTTAACATTCATTCATTTTAAATTGTTGAAAAAATAAAGTAATTACGGCATGTACTTGGTATTTAGATGCAAAAATTTGACCGAGCTCTTGTTGACTCAAGAGTCAAAAATGTTTGATTTAAACCTAAATACGATACCTAATTTTAACCTTTTCATAAATGTAATAATTAAAGAATAAAATTTAACCTATAATAAATCAAAAAATTATAATTTATTTATAAATAAAATAATAAGACATAATTTATTTTATCATTTGACACACACTAAGCAAGAGATTTATTAAATGTTACTTTCTAGACACAACATAATACATTATAAACTTTCTAGATCTTATCAGTATTAAGTTACGATAAAAATAAAATTAAAATAAAATCCAAACGCGTGTTTGCAATATGCATACACGTGTAGGAAAAAAAGACGAGTATAGAGAATACAATAAAAGAAATTAATAGACGAGGAACAACTGAGAAGTATTTATGTCTAGACGTTAAGACATACAGACGGCTAAACAGAGAAAGTTAATCCAGACGTAATACAATTATTCTGCATTTAAAAATTCTCGTATTCAAGTAATTTAATTCAGCATTTCTTTTTTTTTTTTTTTTTATTGACCATTTATATTACAATACAACTTACATAAACTTGGAAACGGCGGATGTAGTCGTATAAAATACTGTATTTACAAAGGGAAGAAGTCCAAATCTGTCGTGTTATTCACGAAAATTATGCTTCATGTATAAGTGCTAAACAGTTTACTAAAAAAATATATCTGTAACGACGTTGCTAAACTTTCCCAGAACATTACCCTAGATATTATCTTCTGACCGTCCTCAATCACATCATCCCACTAAGAATCCGGCTCCAAATTTTGGTAATATCAATTTGTACATACATAACAGTTTTAACAAAAATTTTTTAAGATTTTCTAATTCACCTAATGCTGGGATTTAATTAATCCAAATACACACCAACAAACACAAAACTAAAGAACAAGCAGATTTATTCTCTCCCTTTTTTCCATTTCTCGATATCTCACAACCATCTGAATCCAAGAATCTTATTTCCCTTAAAAATTAATAAGATTAATATTCTCAACTAAATAATTTATAATTTTTATTTTATTTATTTTTTATTATTGAAAAAGTAAGTGAGATCCAAAGAGTAACAATAAAAACATTTTGAACTTTAACACTAAGAGAAGGGTTTTATTACAAAGATTCCAACAAACGTGAAAATTTAGAAAATTTCTTTACCAGCTTTATTTAATTACTTGAAAACAAGATTTATTTTTCATATTATCTACATTATCAGATAAATGGTAATAACGTGAAGAAAATAATAAAGGCATAAATTATTGTTGAAATTAATAATAAATTCATCTTTCTTTTAATTATTAAATTTTTAAGTAAAACAAGTAAGAAAAAAATTTAATAAATTAAAATAAGTCAGAAAAAAAATCTTTCCGATAGGAGTTACAATTTGGTTTTGGATTAAATTAATTAAAAAATATTTTCTAAACTTTAAAATATTTTTACTAGAGTATAGTGTTTATGTATATATATATATATATATATACAAAAGAGGAAAGGGGGGTTCTTTTTTATTTCTTTTTCGCCTGACGTCTTCTATAGATATACTTAAAATACTTGATTTCTATAATTAAACTTTAATCCACATCATAAATATGATGTGGATTACCACATGATGTGGATTAACATAAATATGTTACTATATAAAAGATAAAGAATTATAGCTACATTTATCATACAACATATGTAATATACAAGTCATTGTGGAATGAAATACAAGCTTATTATGTGTGTAGTACTATGCCAAGTTAATATAAGTTTATTTAACTTTATTTTTTTGCTTCCATAAAGAAAACGTTATTTTTGTACGAACATAATGTATACATTAACACTTATCATTAATGATTTTATAAAGGTACTGCTCATATACCGATTTATAAACTAAGTATAAACCAAAAATAACTTTTTTCATTATAAAAAATTTCATTTAAATAATACTTCAAGGTTTTGGAATATTTACATTGGTCGTTCTTATATTTTTTTTTTATTTCTTTGTTTTATAACTATAATTTTCTTTTACATAGTAAAGGTAGATAATTCTACCAGTAATTTAGTAATTTAACCGAATTAGAGAAATATCTAAAAGCGTAGTACTCAAATACAGGTAATGAATAAACAAAAGTGGGAGGTAGTTATACGGAAGTGAGTTATGCACGTATGACACGTTGCACTATACACCCAATCAACATCAAAAGCTACAAAAAAAAAAAAAAAAAATTAACTATAATTATTTAAGTAAACCACTTGATTTTAGCAGGAATTTTAATTATAACTTTTTTTCATTTAAACAGCTAAGAATCCCAGGGGAAAAAATAAAAATTAATTTGAACAAATATATAAAAATATTTGAGTTTCCTCGTTTTTTCTTTTAAATAGTCTTAAGTTCTTCTAAAAAGTTGCATAGAATGAAAATATTCGAACCAAAGTATTGTATGTTTCTAACCCAAAGGTCTCAGGTTCGAATTCCGGTCAGGTATAGCATTTTTCACACGCTAAAAAATTTGTTTTCCATATTCCCATACACAAGCTTCAAAGCTCCTGTGATGAATTAATGAATTCATCAAGCAAAAGAAAACGTAATGGGACAGAGATGAAAAAAAAGACGTTTGACAGTTGCTGGATTCATAATAATTGAAGGTTTATACATTATTTTCGATATATAAATATAAAATACATTTATTTAAATACATATAAGGAAACATAACAATTACCAAAAACAACAAGCTTTTCTGATCAGGATTACTAAAGAGTTTTATGCATATGTATGTATATACACGAACATCCACTGTGTATGTCTACACAATACAATTTTTCTTGGTTAGATATTAATATATATGAGTATATACAGATGTACCACGAAGTTTTACCGGGACTTTCTATTATACGCATAAAAATAATGGAAAAAGTTCACATAAACGTATGCCCTAAAATGCTTCGTTTGCGAGTTACGGCTAGTGAAAGATTTCGCTCGGATTTTAGCTAAGCCGGTGAAATGAGGTCGTACTGAATTTTTAGAACGTTGAATTAAGCGGCAGAATTAGTGCTTTTTTTTTTCTTTTTTCCTGAAAAATATAATAATATAGGTCCCAGAACCGAATCTGCAGTATTTTTTGAGAGATCTACGGTGAAAACCAATAAATTAGGGTAACGAACCCTAACGTTCAATAACTTTTAAACGAATAATAAACACATACAAATTTTAAATGAAATTTTTAGAAAATTTAATTTTGAAAAAATTGGTGTAAGAATTTGAATAAAATAAAAAAAAAGTTATAAAGATTACAATTATATTTAGAAACAGTATACCAGACCAAAGAAGTCTTTTATACTGGTCTCTTATTATACATACCAGTTTATAATAAATGTTCAAAAACGATCCTGCCATTTTCAATACATTTCTTGATACGCTTCTATAATACTTTTTTTGCTCTTTTTAGTTCTACAGGACTGTCCTTAAGTTGCCCAACCACATCCATAATGTGGAAAATTAATTCCTCTCGAGAATGTATTTTTGTTTTGTATACAACATTTCTTATCCATGTCCAGATGCAAAAATCTAAAGGTGTTACAACAGGCGACCTTGGTGGCCAGAAATGTGGATCTCCATGACCGATCCATTTTTCAAGGAAATGATGATATAGGTGCGTCATCGTGTTGGTAAAGTGCTAGAGGAACATCTTCAAGCGGCTGCGTCAATTCTTCTTGAAGAAAGTGCAAGCAGACCTCAGAATTTAGACGCCTAGGTGAAATGACCGGTCCAAAAATTGCTGATTGTGAAGAGACCGCACCATACACTGACGCTAAATCGATATTGAAGATTGCCTTCTATCGTTTCATTAGGATTTACTTCTACCCATGTATGCTCTTTGAGTAAGTTTTGACGCCATCTCGGCTAAAATTTGCCACGTCGGTAAACAAAAGACACTTGTAGAGTTGTCGATTTGCATTCCACTAGTTGTAGAACTCCAAGCGAAGCGCACCGTCTCCTGATGTATATGCTAAACTAGCTGTTAATAAGGATAAAACTTGTTTTGTTTAAGTATTCTTCACACCATCGAATGCGAAACACCGATCCGCCTAGAAATACGTTAAGTACTGATGCCTGGATTGCACTAAACTGCATCGATAATAATTTCACCAATAACAGCTTCGTGTTGGACAGATCGTTTATAGCTGATATGAATACTAGGTAGTGAACCTGTTTCCCGAAGATTGCTAATAGTCGTGCTAATTGTTTTGGGATCTGAAATCCTGCAGTTTATTGTTCCTGCAATATGAAAAGGTATTTCATATTCTTGTGAAGTAGCTGCAACATTACTATTACACGCACCCAAAATTTAATACCATATTAGCGGATTCTTCTGTTGTAATTAATTACAGCATTAATTCAACAGCAAATCGACCGCGTTGAAACTAAAATTCGCAGAAAACCTTCGCTAACGATGGCACAGTTCAGAATACCAGACATACTTAATGCAATTTACATAATTATTTAAACACTACTACAGTATTGCGCATTGTTGATCAGCTGTTGTTATCTTATTGCTAACTTTTGAATAATAATTTTTCAAATAATTTATTGTATTTTTGTCATTACAAAAAAATGATCTAAGTGATTTTTATTTTGCAATTGTTGTCATTTTTTTTAACAGTAAATTTTTTTTTTAATTTTTCACATCACTAAAAAAGAATTTAGTTTTTGTTTACAATAAATAAGTAATTTTCTGACAAATGAAGTAATATACTGTATCTAAATAGAAATGGAATTTTTCTAAATTTTCTTTGTTTTATTCAAATTATCTTAAACCACTTTGTTCATAATTAAATTCTTTATAAGTTTTGTTTAAAAGTTTTATGTATTTATTATCATTGTAACAAATTTATTGAAAGTCAAACATAAATTTTTTTTTAATCACAATCCTTGGTTTTCACAACAGATTTCTAAAAATATACTGCATATACGATTCTGGGACCTATATTATACCAATTTTTAGGCCAAAAACTATAAGAAATCATTAATTGCGCTCCTTAATTAACTTCCTAAACATTTCAATACGACCTCATTTCACCGAGGTAGTTGAAATTCCAGCAAAATCTTTCACTAGCTGTAATTCGCAAACGAAGCATTTTAGGACATGTGTTTATATGAACGTCTTCCATTATTTTTACAAGTAGAATAGGTTAAGAAAGTTCCGGGAGAACCACGTGACACACTTTGTATAACACGGTACAAGATATAATTACTGTTAAAAATTAAAGATCTATTCTTAAAAATAATAAATATCACATTCCAGCAAATTAAAGAGAGTAAACGGATGAAGTTGTTTTTCCATTAACTTTTTACAATGAATAATACACTTTTTCGTAATAATATGCCAAGTCCGCTGATATTCAGAAAATATTCGACCCTATAAGAGACACTTTTAATCTGTTTACTATAAGCAATGGCCGGATGAACATAATAATTATATTGAATAATAATAATAAACATAATAATCATGAAAGACATTATTACTTTAAGAGGAAGCAACTTTGAGTAATGACAATTGCACCTCAGATGTTTTACATGTAAAAAAAAACCAACGATATTCTTGTGAATGATCTTGAGAATCGAAATTTACTCTAATTTAATGGTTATAAAGGACATATTTCGAAGATTTCATAAAATATTTATTATCGTAAAAAGAGAAATATAAATTCATTGGAGAAATTAGATTAACAAGAAAGATTTATAAAAAAAAAATATTTGGTCTTTAACAAAGTTTTTATAAATTTGTATTTAATTGAATTGTGATGTAAGATAAATCATGAAATTCATTTTTGATACAAAACATTACATTTCAATACACCGACACAATTATCTGAAAAATAATTTTTAAGAAGAGAAAAAAAGTATTTGTATTTATAAATTCTTTGAGGTGAATAATTAAACATGAATCTTAAAAAAACGAGTGTATAAATGTGTATGTGTTTGTAAGTCCATAAAAGAAATAAAATCATTCTTCCGTAAGTAAAATAACGAGAAATCTTGTATATAAAAAGTGCAAGAAAACTTAGGGATGGTGGACAAGTGTCAGTGAACTGTCTGGCTATCTTGTTGGGAAGTATATAAAGAGAAAGAAAAAAGCTAACGCACGAGGTGCATTAAATAAACTACAAGTAACAAGTTGATCATACTAGAAGCCATTGACAGGATATTCAACTTTATGAAAATAATTCAGAAAGATTTGCTTCTACTTTTATAATTCTTAACAAGTAAAAAAAAAAAAAGAAGAAATTACAATATACTTTCTCTTAATAAGAATATAAAGTATATATTTTATTAAACATTACATGATTCCTCTTTTTATTGCCACCTTTATCTTATTCATTCTAAAATACAATAATTTTCTAATTAGCTATTTTCTCGTTTTTTACCATTTGTTTAATTTCCTAAACAGAAGCAGTGAAATAACAGGAATTACATATAAAAAAAAAAAACTGGGAATAGATGCAGATAATATATTCTAAACTTTGCCTTACTCTGCTAGTCTTTCCTTTCACACAACCTTTCTTTTAATAAAGTATTTTCAATTTTGTGCTTTAATGTGTAGTCGTAACATATACGCTTTATATTAATGAGTTACTTCACCTAGTTCCTCTACAGATCTACCGTTTGTATATTTTAATCAGCAATTGAATAACTTTTTTGTTCAGTTTTTGTAAATATGGTATTACTTTCAGTCGCACGGCGGAATTTGGGGGGGGGGAGGGTAAGATTGATTTTATTTATGTTTTGAAGTTGCAAGAGTATGAAAATTCCATTCACATAAAATGTAACTGTGCGCACACACGCACTCACACACACACACACACACATATATATATATATATATAGAGGCTTATGTTTAAAATTTGCGGCTCTAAAATCTCCAAAACTACTTGATCAATTTCATTGAAATTTACTTGTGCTGTAGTAGTGTAACTGAAGCTGTGTTTCTGAAAATTTGATGAAGATTGGTCGAGTTGTTCCAGAGTTACGCTCAATATAAGATACACAACAGACAACATAACCTCAAATTGAGGTATTTTTTCGGTCTCATGATGGGACTGGGAATGAAAATTAATTTTCTTTACGTTTTGAGTTATGAGGATTACAAAAATAATTCATACGAACTTTATACGCTTTATATTCTCTACCTCAATTTCCTTACTTCAGATTTTAATATTAAAAAAAATCTGATGTGGATACCACATTACTTCCTTGTACGAAAATTAAAAAAAATACGATTCTAACTTATAATTTTCAATTAATATTAAGTAATCAGATTTCATCAAATCTATTACATATATTCCTAAGTAATAATACCCATTAAATCAAATATACACATTTTTAAAAGTCCATAAAATTTTATTTCACTAATAACTATTGATTTTTTCATTTTTTTTATTTTTTTTATTGTTATTACTGAATAATTCTTTATTGTAAACTTTCTTTTATAATCACTGGTAAATAATTATTAATAAATCAATCAATATATATATTTTTAAGTTAAAAAATGAAAAAGGGATATGAACTCTGATTCGAATCGTAGTGCCTTCCCTTGTAAGATCCAAATATATCAATTAAAGACCAAAATTCACATTTTTATGGAATCTGGGCTTTTTTTATATTTTTGGTTCAGTCGATTGCAATCAAAAGGGGAGATGCACAACTAGATGTTACATCGTCCTAGATCCAAAATTTCTATGGCTAATCGTTTTTGAGTTATGCAAGACACGAACATACAGACGTCACGCCGAAACTAGTCAAAATGGATTCAGGGATGGTTAAAATGGATATTTCCGTTGAAATCTGAAAACCGAAATTTTTCGCGATTACAATACTTCCTTGTAAATTACAAGGAAGTAAAAAATATATCTCTTTAAGTTTTCTCATTTAATTAATATTTAAATTATTTCTTGTTGAAAATAACCAAAAGTCGGTTTTCTTGCGTAGAACTGCGTAACAGTTTTTTTTTTACATTTATTTCTGCACTAATCTTTTAATAAATGTTGATTTTTCCCTAAAAGGCGGACAAAATTATTTTTTTGTTTCTAATCTAATTTATTCTCAAAACGGTAAGTTAAAAATTTTATTTTAACTTAATATAAATGTGTCTTTGGATGTGTCTTAAGATTTATCGATTAGAAGCTCAATTAAAAAAAAATTAAATTTTGGAAAAATAAGAATTAAAGATATATATAGAAAATTATAAAGTTTACATTGAGAAATAGTTGTTAGTTCCGCATTCGCAGGATAGTCTACACATTTCTTCTTAAATTTCAATCTCCCACACAGCTTCTTATTCACTAATTATCTTTCACATTTAAATTAGTTATCGTTAAGTTTCAAATAAATTAGATGTTTTATTTGCATCAATTTATTTTTCGAAACAACAGATAGAATGTAGTTGTTTATGTTTTTATTTATTGTTTTGTCTATAAAAAATATTTCTAAAACCCTGTACTCTGTAAAGATATGGGTAGGCTTTTTTTTTTATATAAGTCATTGTCACTTCAGATGGCGTAAAGAGTTCTCAATCTTTGTTATCTTTCATTGAACTTCGCCCTTATACATACTTATATTAAGTTGTCACCTGATCATACTTAAAACTAAACTACACCCATTTGTTCAGAAAATAATTCTTTACGACTACTTATAAGCAATTGATTTTTAAAATAAATAAATTTTTAATAGAAAATTATATCGAATATTTAATATATATATATATAAACTAAAATTGAGTTTCCTTTTTCTTTTTTTGTGATCCCAGAAACAGAGGATAATCTATCAATATACTCGTAGTTGAAATATTTTTCTTACTTTTTTCTCGATTTTCTTAAAATATTACATTTTACAGTTTAGAAATCTGTTAACTTTCGAAGTATAATGCCGTATTTTAAGTCACTGTTTCTCCCTATCCTACTTTATTTTTGTTCATGAAATATTATAAAATTAAACATTACGCAAATATTTTTTGCAACTTTTTATATTCTTAAACGTATATTTGATCAACTTTCATTTATATAAATACATATGTTTCTAGAACCAGTTTTTCAGCTGCTTCCAGATCTAGGTGTGTATGCATAGGAAATGCCATTACTAGAACCGGCTTTCCAGGGCTGACGTAGCTACAATATAAGTGTAAATGTACCGGTAAATATGTAGTCTGGAACACTTAGGTCGACCACTCCTGAGAGTGTGGTTAATTGAAACCCAACCACCAATGTACACCGGTATCAACAATCTAGCATTCAAATCCACATAATCGTAACTGCTTTTACAAGGACTGGAACCTTAGAACTCTCTACTTTGAAAATCAGCTGATTTTGCGATGAGATTAAACCGTTAGACTTACCCGGCAGGTTTTTTCTATATAATGTTTTTAATACTAACCAGTTTTTTATTATTTTAATTTATACATCTTCTTAATTAACAAAGATCCTTGACTTTAATAATAAAATGTTTTGAAATTTAATATTTAACCGCTTAATGTCATTTATATCGATGTAATTTCTTCCCAATAATGAATTCATAGGTTTTTTTTGAGTTTTTTTAAATTGAACTTTCTTCTAAAACTTCCTATTTTCAAACAAAATAACATATCATTACAAAATATTAACATTTTTTCTCCTCAGAGTCTTTAGTTTGCTTTAATAATTCTTTTTAAATTCTTACTTGTGTGGAATCTTCCATTTAAGACTAAATGAACAGATTACATCCTTATCTAACAAATCCTTTCAGCATCGAATCTTGACGTTTTTTATATTTTAAACATAACTACTTAAATATTGTTCAAATTAAACATTTTTTTTCGTAAGATAATAGTGAAGGCTTAAATAATTAATAAAATTCATTTATTTATTTTTTTAATGAAGTAATCTGTTACCATAAGTTCCAAACTAATGAATTCTTATTTTAAATTCACTTATTAGGTGTTATAAAACCCACCTAATAAAAATTGAATAATCAAATGATTATTAAAAATATTGTTTTTATTAATAAAAGAAAGTAATAATTGATTTACATATCGATAGTTTAAATATTTTATATTATTACATATTGTTAACATTCTCACTAAAAATTTTTTTAATAAAAAAATTCTACTATTTTCTAATAAAATTCTTATTCTAATAAAATTATTCTATTTTTCTAATAAAAAAATTCTACAATTTATTTTATTTTAAATTTCATAAAAGTAATTGGATAAATAAACATAAAAACATTAATTTATTGTTCTGTGTATATATTTTCATACGGTCCTAAAAAAAAGTAAAATTCAAGTAAAAAGATGCGTAATACCATACATTTAAAGTAAAGTATAAAGGCAATTGAACAAAAAACTAAAAATGCTTTACTAGATCCATTGTTAATGTTCTAAGGTTAAGTCCTAGTAAAGATAAAAATTTTTATACGGATTTGAATACTAGATC
>JAAAKQ030519176.1:2426-17807 GCA_010016005.3 Zanna intricata | reverse complement strand
CTCATTTTCATTACAGCAACGAGACTTGTAAATCCGAGGTATCAGAGAGTATTTTCTTTGATTAATATACCTTTAAAATCTATTATAAATAGTTTTAAAATGGAAATTCAGTCCAAGTTAGTAATACCGCCATGTAAAATTACGATTGAATGCCCAAAATAACTCATTGCTGTGAATAAATAACGGGAAACCACTTCACTTTACTGTCATAATTAGAGATCATGAATTATCTTAGGGTCGACTGTAACTATAGTTTCCAGTAAGCTGTTTACCATTACTACATGAAAATAATATTAAAGTAATTCTACGTTCGCCGTATGGAGAACACAAAAAAGTAATATATTTTTTACTTTACAAGGATTTCAAAATTATATTTTATTTCAAAATACTTCAATTACTATTTTTGTAAAACTTGGAATTGATATAACGTAACAAATCAACATCTCAGTTACAAGATTTGATTTATTAGATTTATTTTAATTATGCAAAACAGGATCAGAATTATTAAATCAAGTTTTGATTAATTAAATTTACTGGAGAGGAGTAAATAGGAAAACGGACACTTGAAAATGAACCAGTAAATAGAAGTGGGATCGTCAGGATCCACTGCAATGTCCAGCTATCGTCAGTATACTCAATTTTCCCCGCCATGAAACTTCTTTCCTTTTGTATTATCTAATCGATCCTATCGTCAGACGCATAAGCAAACACGGAAGTTTTGATTTTCTGATGAATTGTAACATATGTTATACTTCATCAAAAAATACACATTGCAAAGAATAAAGTAATGAATATAATTTTCATATTTATTTTTGTATAACTTGTGTTTTCTGCCATTTTTTTTTTTTTTATCAAAAAGCTAATTTTTGACGAAATTATCCGTTTAGTTTATTATTTTCGATTTATATTATATAGTTATTTTAGGGTTGCAACCCATATAGTTTCGTAAGCATATTATCCCTTAAGGAAGTGCGAAATTAGTTTTTAGGCAACTTGGAAAAATTAACCAGGTTTTTATCCCGGTCTCTTCAAACATATAACCGAAATTACAATGTAGGTTTAATTACGAATTATTTTTACCTTTTAACATCTTTCTATTTGGCATTAATAGTATTATTAATTCAACTGAGGTACAGATCTGAACTTTGTGGCTGAAGTAACGTTTTTGGTTGATTAGATTAACGGTAGTATGCGTACTTAAAGTTTTCCTTACAGTTTCGGTTCAAGAAGCCTTATATTTTTCATAAAATTTATTGCAACAAGTTTCTGTTTCTATTAATACGCCCAGAACGAACTTGGCCTTCAATTTAGATGTATTTAAATTAAATTCCTAGTGGGATTTAATTCCTATTTGTTAATGGCTTTTTTTATTTTAATTTAGGGCTATTATTAAATTCAAAAATAAATAATTATAGTTAATTTTTAATTTCTACCTGGAAGAAAAAGGTAGCTGTGTATTCCTCTTGATAATGTATTCCTCATTTTAAGATTTTTATATTTTATAGTGATATTAATATAATATTTGTTGCCCTACTCCATAATAAGTTGCTAATCATTTCCTTACACTTGTATTTCTTAAATGGGACCGTGTACGGATTAAAATACAATTAATTGTCATTTTGATTATAATTTAAATTTTTAGTTTAGGGCAGTACTATAGTAGTACTTAATCTAGTATTATAATTGTCAAAAAACATTGCCTGATCCTTTAAGAAAATTAAATCAGAGATCAGCTGATCTAGAATATTGAACTTAAATTGGTTATCTGTCATGGTTTAGTCTGCACAATATTCATCTCACATATGAGAAGAATGGGTAGTGAGATGGCCACCATATTATGCAATACAAGGTTAAGGTTAACGATATTTCAGCTATCCATAATTTCTCAGTAGATATAGTTTATAAGTAATTCTCATCCTTACATCTTCATTAACTTAATTTTTTTCTAATGAATAAAAGTAAGCTAATATTAATTATTTTTAAAAAAAGAAAAACTATTTACTTTATTAATTTTAAAGTAAAAATTATTCTCCAGTGGTTACTAAAATTTTCAATTTTGCATCTTTGAAATATCTTTTTGTTTCATAGTTTTATACAGTACAGCCTCCTTGGATCTTTTATTTTTCCTATGAATGCACATCTGATTATAATTATTAATACTGATGTACATTCTTCATTTTCCCTGCAGACAACTTGGTACGTTAGTTTTGACCTTTGAGTACTTTATAAATAATATAGCACAACATCGTTTTTCTTACTATCCTGCAAGGCACAATCTACTCAAAAATAAATGTATACACCACTCTCCATAACTTGTATTCATAGTCTCTTAAAATACATCCTTTTATCATATCTTGTTGACGATGATAATAAATATAGTAAAACAATCATAATTAATAATGAAATATTAATAGTTTAATTAATCTTTACTCTGATAAAACCATATAGGATTTTAAAATTTACAATTAATTAAAATGAAGATAGCAAATATTGTAAGTAATATTTTATCTTCTAAACATGTTTTGCCAAGCTTGTTTTAAGAGTTTCATAATACTTTTAAATACATATGAAAAGATACATTTTGTTTTTAGAAGGTACATAGTTTTCTAGATGTGCAAACATTTTACGCATGTATTATACACAATCATGAGAATATTATTCTGTAAATTGCTCAAAAAGTTGTCTGATGATATAGTATACAACTCTTGCCCAAAACTAGTATAGCCATTTTTCAGAGTGATAAATATTCCTTGCAGGTTTACTATAAAAAAATAAAGTGAAGTGGTTTTCTTGGTCTCTTCTTTGTCAAACGTGTTGTTGGACTGAAGTGCAGATCATTTGCAGCCTATAAGTAACTATAATAATTTATAAAACCTGATTCGAATCCTGGTCAGGCATATTTACACACATTTCATTTGCAGACTTTTACACATTCTCATTCATCTCATCCTCTGAAGATATACCTAACGGTGGTTCCAAAGGTTAAAAAAAAAAGGAAAAAAAAGCACATTGTACTTAAAAACCATGAACCATACTTGCTTAAAAACATGTACTTAAAAACCATATTTAGTTTAACCGAATAAATAATAATAATAATAAAAAAATGTTCATTAAAAAAAAACTATAGTCTAATGGTGTTTAATTTATATTTCTATGTACTCAGAAACAAATACATAATTTGTTTTTTAATAATTGTCTTCTCTTTCGCCCTTCCAGCATGGAAAAAACAACTAAATCACTTTCATATTCCTTCCACCGACTAAACTAGAAAAGGGAACGTAGAAGGGACGTTCTATACTCACATGGATTTAAAAAAAAAAACTATCTTCCAACACTGCAGGAGTAACAGTGCTCTCTCTCCCTCTTAGCTATGCATGCAGCTTCCTATGTGCACAGCCAAACACCATGCTGCTGGAACAGTGAAGCGCACAGTTCAATACAAAAAATTTTGTATTTTAAAAAGATAAAAATATAATCAGCTATTTGTCTTTGAGAAGAATTCCATGTTAATTATTTTTTTTAATTTTATATATATATGTAAATGTAAGCTATCTTACAGTTATTTTTTTCAAAATTATTTGAACTAAATTCAAGGGTACTGAAAATGCTTAAATCACTGAAAAATTATAATTAAACATTTTTTATTGTAATATTTTCTTCTCTTTTTGATTCAGAGTAAAAAAGTATAATTTTTTCATAAAGATTATTTTTTTTAATTTGCGTTCATAAATCAAGTGATTTACCTAAAAGTAGCTGATGTAATAGCTTTAAAAAAATCATTTAAATCCAGTGAATTATGTAAATATAAGTTAATTGAAATTTATCACCTAGTACATATTTATAAATTTTTAATTGCGAGGTATCTGTTAACTTTTTTTTTTTTACTTGATTAGCCTGTACTTTTTCCATCTTTTTTAGTGAAACCACTTTTTCATGCAAGTAAGACCTATCTTTATATTTCACACTTTCATGTCAAATTGGTGATCCATACCTTATGCATACATATACCAGAATCTTTTTATGGGGATATGTAATATACATGAAACGTACTCTCTCCTTGAATCAATACTCTTTTTGAAGTAGACCTTAGTAATAATTACATTCAGTTCATTGTATTTCATTTAACAGTATCATTAAATTATCAGATAAATCATTAAATGATGATTTCCTCCACCAACTTTCACAGCAGAATGGTTGTGTTTCTGTCTTGCATTTAGAAGTTTGAGTCTGAATCCTGACCAGACTTGGTATTTGTTATGTACTATAAGATTCATCTCTATAATTAAATAAAAGGATAACTGTCTTTTTTAGAAATTAACCTGTAGTTACTAGAGTTAATAAATAAAATGAAATATAGTTTAGAGTGACAAATGAATATAAAAACCATTTCTTCATCTGAAGAAAAATATTGGTAATAATTGTTTTTGTCTTTGATGCCTTAGAATTAGATAGAAGACTTTCACACTGAAAATTAGTGAACTTGAATGACTACAACTGTATTAGAAGTAGTTGTAATGGAAAAAATATAAGATTATAAAACTTGTACGGTTTCATGCATACACACACTCTTGTGTACATTATATATATTTTTTCATTTACCATACCAGGGTTTTTCTTTCTGAAAATGAACTGGCACTTGTAATTAAATTATTAGTGAATATTATGTGTTAATTCAGATTTACTACTCAGTAAATTATTCCACTATATAATAAAACATAAGTATAACTCTGAAAAAAAAGAATAAGTAATACCAATTACGAATTATGGTTTTATTTAATGTGGGCTTATAGATCTGCTATGCAGTTAGTATGGTATGAATCTGTGTAATTCCAATGTCTTATGATGAATAATATACTGTTTAACTATATTTTTTGTTTATAATGTCTACAATAAACAACCAACATATGTAAAAATTGTTCATCATATTTACCAAAAACAAATAAAACTGCCAAAGAAATCAATTCATGCACTCTTACCAACTGCAGGCTGAAACCCAAATAAAACTACCTTTTTTATGGTGACGAGAAATAAATTTTGTAGTGGATGAAAAATATCAATCCTGATAATGATTCAAACTTACAACCTTTCAGATGAAAGGCAGAAAAGCATCTACCCTGCTGTGACCAGTATAAAATGTATTTTAGCGATTCTATAAACTTTTTCAAGCCATGATTCCCTCTACAATTTTAAAATTATTTAAAATATTTAATAGATTATGTTATAAAATAAATACTGTACATATATGAAGGTTCTGGTTAGCCCAGTAGTCACACTGGGCCATTTTAAAATGTAATTGGTTTTTTATTTATTTTATAGATTAACCTTTATTTTGTAGTTAACAATAAACATGGTTCTTGAAAAAATTATTTTTATTTAGTTTTATAAATGTATGACCTTCAAATGGCCACCATTTTGTTCTGACATTTATGGACTTTTTATTAAAATGTTTTTCTGTCACTGTTTTAATGTTATTTGGCTTATTCAATTAATCTCTTCATGGAAGTTGGCTTTCCGTCGCTGAATAGTCTGAGATCTGTTGTGATATACTCTGTCTTTCATATACCCCCACAGGAAAAAGTATGGAACTGTTAGATCAGATGAGCTTGAAGGCCAATTCAATCTTTAATTTTGTGTTTAATTTAATCCTTAATTTTACCCTTCTTCCAAAGATTTGCCTAAGAACTCCATTGTTGGATGATCTGTATGGGCAGTAGTCCCATCTTGCTGCCATCAGACCATTGGTATGTTCTCAGCAGGCTGCACAAAATGTTCCAGCATATCTAGATTCCTTTACCCATTGACATTAGACTGTTTTGCACCTTGGTTTCAGAAGTAAGACTGAGAATTTTTTCCGTACTTACACCACACCAAACCATAACTTTTACAAGTAACAGCTCACACTGGTGGAGGTTTTCTGCCTCCAAAATCACATATTTTTTTTATTGACAAACCTGTTTAAATGGAAATGGGCTTGCCACCCATAATAAGATTGTAAATGTAGTAATTTTTTTGTTTGTTGCAAATTCTTCGATCTGGATAGCATAACTAAAATTGCTTGATAATCAAGCTTCGTTTATCACACTATCTGTACCTTAAAGAGAAAAACATCAGTGTCTTTTGAACCTTTGTAATGAGCTTTGGATGTACCCAGTTGTTGAGACCTCCTTTGGGTTGATGTTGAAGAGTCATCAGTGCTCTGTCTTACATGCTGACAACAGTCAGCATAATGCTATGGTTGTCAGCATGTATGTAACTGCTGGGATGTGGCCTTCCAGCACATTACTCACAGCCTGTGGGCAATCCCTTTGCATTAGCACGATTGATAGCTTCTTTTGTAATAAAAATTCTACGATTTTTACTTGTTGCTGCCATGAATTTTTCCATAATTATTTTCCAAGAATTACATTAACTAATTTACAACAAAATAAAAACCTGCTAAAATTTTTTATATTTTAAAGCGGTCCAGTTAATTTTGGGCCACTCAGTAATAATACCAAGTGCTTTAACAATGCACAAAATGTACAAATTTTGTCAGTTTTTAATTATTTTGTGATAAATTAAGTAAAATCATAATATTCACAATTATCACATAACTGTAGAGAGGAGAGATTGATATTGATTGTTTGAACTCTATTTACTATATTAATTGCTAGCAACTTAAGGTGCAATTAGATTTTAAAGCTTGGCTGTAGCATTTATAATTGTTAATATTTAGAATTAGTTATTAATTATGGCAACTTTATTCATTCTTTTGGAATTAGTTTTGTTAATGTAGAGAACAGGATGAGCAATATCTGTTTATATATGGTTAAATTATTTCTGGTTAGATCAGAGCACTCTTTGTTTAAAAGAAGAATTTAATGTCTTAAAAAATTTGTTTTACTTAATTCATATGCCACTTTACCTAAAAAAAAAATCATCCTACTAAAGAAATAAAAAAAAAAAAAAACAAGGAAATAATTCTCATCTAAAGAAAAAGTTTTTTTCTTTTTTTATTAACTTAAGGTGGGTAATAATTTTTTTATTATTTTTTTTTTTTATTTATTTTTTTTTTTTTAATAATTCTTAATTATAATAATGTAATTCTTAATTATAGATTTTTGCTTTTGTTGAAATAAAAAGATGAAATGTAACAAAAATTTAGTTTAATGTATGCCAATGATTTGAACCAAGCACAGGACCCCAAAATATGAATACGATAAAATGCCTGAATTAACAAATATATATAGAAATATTTTACGTTCATAATTTGTTAATATATTTTTATAAGAGGAAAGACAGAAAAGAAAGATGTATTAGCTGGCCTTAGATTAAAAAATAAAATCTGGGTATCAAGATTTTTTTTTAAATAGCATTGACTGCAAGAGACATGAGTAAATGATATTGTATGCCTCTGCACCCTGAATTATTTTTAATTTTCATGATTTACAGAATTAATTTTGATGGTTAGATGTGTTTTCAGTCACTGATATTTCATCCTTACTTTATCTCATCCAGTTAATAAGTTTTAGCAAATATGAAATTTGTTGCCATCTTCAAGATCTTGTTCAGAATTATTTTATAAATTGTTAAATACAGTTTTAATGTCTGTATAGTGTAATTAGTTTTTATAAATAGAAAATAAATTATTTTTCATATCCAGAATGAAGGATGATATCAAGAACTTAGACTATGAAAAAAATTAAAACATAGTAAAAATTATTTTTAGTAATTATGATGTAGCTTTAATTAGAAATTAATTTTAAATAATTATTTACAAAATTAATCAAGAGTTTATTTATTTTAAAAAGAGTTAATTTTTTTAAAAATTATAATATTCATACAAATATCCAGTTAAAATAGTTTAAATAAAATTTTACACATGTCACACTGCAACTATTTCCCAAATTTTTGCATTGTTTTTTTTTCAGTTAGATTCAAATAGTTACATCCTTTCAAGTTGACAAATTATAGAAAATGTTCAGTTATCAAGTTCCTGATCAGTGCTTTTGTTCATGATTGTTAGCTATGAAAAATATATTTCGGTACTATAATAATTTGTTTTAGTAAATTTTATTGTGTAAAAGTAGGCTTTCTATTAGGAATAACAGGTTGAGATCAGCTTTTCTGTGTGTAGTTTAAAATACACATATTAATTTAGACGTATTAAACTTGAATTAGTACTGTTTACTATTTTGAAAAACTACCTGTTGCCAGTTGTCCTTCATTTTACTGGTATTAAATCCCCTCCACTATCCAAAATTAATATATTTTTTTTTAATTTCAGTGAATTCATTCAAGTGTTTTTTCTTTTCTTGTGAGTGCAAGAAGTGTTAAAATGTGAGAGTAGTGTGGGTATCTATATCAAAGTATTCTTTTTAAGGAGTGTGACAGTGTCAGTGTTAATATTTTCGCTCACTTGCATTTTAAAATGTGAATTGTATTAGTTGTTTTAAATAGAATAATGCATTTAAGTAATAATTGTGGCAGTCCCAGTTGTGAAACTGTTTTAAGACACAACAGCTGGCCAAATGTGAAAGCTATAGATAATTCAGGTGGCTCTGGTGTAGTCAGATTATTATCATACACTACTTTTGATCAGATTGACATTTCTTCAATAAAGAAGGATAATGTATCACCTCAACACAAGTGAGTAATTATGTAGCATGTTTTAAAGAAGTTTAGTTTTATTTAGAAATTATTTATTATGATCTTGGTTGGAATAAGATATGATTTATGATAATGGCCTTGAGCTATCATTGTTAGTGACTGTTGCTGAAAATATAAGTTACAAAAAACAACTCAAAAATTGTTGTTTGTTTTTTTTTGAGATTTTAATTCCAGTTCATAAATTTTTCTTGTCCTTCTTATCTGACATTAAGTGTTCAACAAAAACAATGCAGTAAAACATCACTCCAAATCCATTGACCTACAGAAAATAATGTAAAAATAAATAAGTAGATTTAAGCTGAAGTTTTGCCCCTGTGAAAAGAAGTTTGTCCCCAAACCTCTTATTCAAACTAAAGTGCTAGAAATCTTAAATCATAACTTTTTCAATTTTCTAATAATAATATAAATAATTCAAACTAGCTTGAATTAAATTTAATTTTAATTGTCACAAATTAGAATTTGTGACATTTGGTGTTTAATAACTAAATTATTATGTTTTGTTGTTTTTAGAATAGAAGTGAATTATAATTGGTGATTATAAAATATGGCTACTCTGAATTAAGCGAAATTTTTTAATAGACAAGAGACAAATGTGTTTAAATGAATCTTTAAAGAAGTCATGTAATATATAATTATTTTTGTTTTGTTTATAATTATTTGATTAAAAGTATTTTAGTCCCCCTTTTCTCTTTTATTTATTATTATTATTATTATTTTTTTGTAAATTTATTCAGTTTTTACATACTATGAAATAACTGTACATAACAACATTTTTTTTCTAGAAAGTCAGTCATTTGAGATTCCTAATTTCTGAACCAACTGAAGATAGGCTGTTTTGGTATTTGATTTTGAATTATTGCTTAAGATTAGATTTTTATTAATCTAAGAAAAAAATATGAATCTTTCAAAAAATCTTGATTAAAGATGCAGCAGCTGTCTTACTGGAAACAATTATATTGTAATACTAAAACATTATATTATAAAATATTATCTAATATTAATTTTTGATTATGTTTATATCAAATTCTTAAAACTCCTTCCTAATCCTTATTGTGTTCTCTTAACCTGAACTGACAGTGTAGATATGTAACAAGCTGTAAGTGTAGCTTGTAACTGTAAGTTGTACAAGAGCTGCAGTTCAGCAAAGTTTACAGATATTCAGACTTCTAAAATTTACAAATCGGCCGATCAGTTCTTTGTTTTACTCCTATTTTTTTGGCATTGTGTCAAAAATTTTATTTTAATTTATCAGATTAAGTTTACGTATATAATGTAAATTTTTTTAGAATTTAATATATTATTTTTTACTAGATTTACATCGCCCTTCCCACAGTGAATCCTTGTCCACAAATCATTACTACAAGGTTACATAGTAAACTGTTTGTAGTATTTAGAGTTACTAAGAGATAATCTGATTAATTTTTAGAGAATATCCGACTTTACAAACATTAATTAATATTAATGTTCATTGGACTTAATTCAATGGTACTGACATTTTATACAGAAAATAAGTTATACAATTACAAAAGTAATCTTCATTTTGGTACAAACATAAATAGACTGCTGAGGAATATGAACCAAAATTCTTTGAAATGGAAAGCATGTATTGATCTTTTAACTAATTGATGTTCTTAAATTTTCATCTGAAAACTTTGAGTATCATAATAACAAACATTGCTTGCAGTAATAACAACAAAATCATGAAAAAACATGTCAGTCATGTGGCATGTACATGCAAACATATATATTCTACACACATGATTGAGAATGTTTGATGTAATTTTCATTTTAAAAACTTAAATTGTCTGTAAAAGCTTTCACTGTGACCATCATAGGAATTTCCTCTATAATAATTAAGTCAAGTAGAAAAATAATAATTAAGTGTGATCCATTTGGTGAAGAGTAAATTTTTAACATGAAAAGAAAAAAGAATTTGTCAAATTGAGAACCAACACTCCTTTTTTTAAGTTGTATAAAAATATTATTTTAAATCTTTAATATATATCCAAAGTTTTCTAATTTCTTTAATGGATACATTCATGAATCCCATTTATCTATCAGAAAGGAAAACTATGTAACCATTAAATAATGATTTGAACTATCCAAGAAAGTAGTCTTTTATAATTTTTCGTTAAAATGATTTCTGTATATAGAAAACATTAAATTTATTTGTATGTGAAGTGAGTAATGCTAGCCATTCTTAGGAATAAACTACAACAATCCCATGTCAGGCTGACTAAGAAAAATAAGGAAGGAGGTTGTTTCCTATTGTCTTTTCACGGAGTTGTATATCATATGACTCCGTGAAAAGCATGTTAAACATAAAAATGTGCTGTTCAGCCTTACAAGTGATTATCTTCACTTTGTTCATCACAGGGATGGGTCAATCCATGTCTGGTTATCCAATAGTGATAGCATGACCATCTTTGATTTTTGTAATTTTTTATTCATTCTCTCATATTTCAAGCCTTCAAAACCATTTTTTTTTTTTAATTGTTAGTATAGTATGAACTAGGTTAAATTTTATAATGCCCCACTCTAACCAAATTTTTCATCTTTTGGCATTTGTGGATTTTCCAATATCTTAGAAACTAATCGACTTACAAGACTTGAAAAAAATCCAAAAAATTCTATTCAGAAATTACTATGTATTATGTTATGTACATAATTTTCCTATCTTGTATATGCTCCAAAATCTGCTCTGATTCAAAGCATTTAGGATGCAAAAATTGAAATTTTTGCAAAATTATTTCACTGTGGGGAAGGGACATCAGTTTTAATATTTGTGTACCCCTTCTTTATACAGTTCTAGAGAGCCTACTTATGAATTCTGAAGTCTGATGCCCTTTTCCTTCATTTGGTATAAAAGATGAGAAGTGGAGGATTTTTCTTTGATATAATGAATCGGTTAGCTTATTTTGTTTTAACAAAAAACAACAGTTGTTCATTATCTATATTGATGACATGCAGGATAAATTAATATTGTAGTTTTTATTAATCTATTTACTAATTATTGTGATTAATTATGGTCTGTTATAGTCATTACTTATTCATTCATTGATTTTCTTTTTATTTCCTTTGGAAAATCTGAATGATCTTTAAAGATTGTGTCTGATTTTGTTTGCATCTCGAGAAATTTCAAAACTATTGCCTGGATTTTCATTAAGTCTTTCATCCAAGTGTTCCATATTGTCTTATAAGAATTATTTTCAGGTTAAGATCTTAAGTGTCTTAGGTATGTTAAATACATTATTTATTTTTTGCCGATAACTGGTAAAGTCTTAATAAAGTTAAAAATCAGGGGTGGTATTACCCTAAAATCCATTATTAAGCCAAGCAGTTTCATATTATTACTGAAATTTTACTTCTTAAACTGAAGAAAATCTAAAATAAATACTATTTTTATATTTTTTAACTTCATTACACTTAACGCGAAATACAAAAAAAAAAAAAAATCTTATTTTTATTACCTAATTGTTAATAAGTATTTGTAAATAATGTTAAGGCTCTTAATTAAGACTTTGCAATTATATTAATCCCCTGTATAAAAAGATCGAAGGAAATTTTCTGCTAATCTTATTTTATTAATATTTTATTTCTCTTTCTGGTAAATGTATTGACTAATTACGGAAGCTGCCAGATTTATTCCTTATGTAACTTTTTTTTAATACCAATTACCGGAAACATTTCCAATTTATTGATAAATGTTTTACAAAAAAATTAACCGAAGTTTGATTCAGAATAAATTACGTACTTAACTTTTCACAGTAATATTCAAACAAAATAAAATTGTGGAAAACTGATTCTGGTTAAAAGGATTATGGCAACCTGTGTTGTATTTTTGAAATGGTGTGTGGTTAGAATCTGAGCCAAGACCAGAAAATGGTTTCATGAAAAAAGGGTTATTTGTTCACGATTTATGCCCGAACAGTTAGATTTTCAGTTTTGCATTTCTATACTCAGTCGTCATCCTGCAGCGTTGAGAATGTTTTTCTCGTAGTCTCTAGACGATCATAAAATATTAAATATCTGGTGATAGTTGAAAGCGTTACAAAGAAGCAGACAGACAACTGTTGGTTTATTGTTTGTGAGGGTTTACGTGGGAAAATTGGTCGAACGGGCGCTTTGGTGACAGTAGTCGCTTTGTACTAGGATCCAGCTTTACATATATTCAAACTTATAGATTTAATAATAATTAATGATCTAATTACTTTGTTAATAACTAGGTCAATGATAGTGTACAAATAACGGAAAATTCCCTTAGTTAAAATCGTTTCAAATAGATTAAAAAGTGTTTGTAAATATTTAATTTATTGTTATTCGAGTCAGTAAATCCGTCTTAAGGATATTTTATTTACTTCTCTTTAAATATTATCTGGGGTTGAGCGTAATCTTTCAACTCGATTTATAAATTTTAGCCAAAAGTAAAAATTTAATCGGTTTTTACGAAATTTTAACCTCCGATGTTATTAAATATGAATGAATGAGTGAACGAAACATAAAAAAGTGACTGCGTAAATTTTCCGATCAAATATAAGGAATAAAATTTGTCATTAAAGTTTGACTCCCTACAATTTTTCTATTTCATTAAATTTTACAATAGCAAGGTTTACATTTGGTTGGTAATTTAAAAAAATAAAGTATTCTTGAAATGCAATTAATTTGATTAAATTGTCTGTTAAGTAATATGAATTTAATTTAGGCTAATTGTTTGACTCAGCGACAGTATATTTGCTGAGTAAGTTGGAGTATACCACCCTCGTAGAAACGGGAAGGTGGTAGGTGTACTTAGCAAACTTGCCGAGCGTGTGCCTGAGGGAGACCGTGAACCGTGTTTTATTCTAACAAGCGATGTCTTTTTATTCCTTTTTAATGTAATTGCGTTTTCATCAGTGTAGAAATCATTATCGCCGTATTTTCAATCCTTCATATATTTATTATTCTATTAATTTAATACTATCAAACAGATGAATTTCTACCGGGATATTTTGTGCTAGAGTTTCAATTTTTGTGTATTTATTAAACTGCCGTGATATCTAAATGATATCTTTTAAACGTTTTGCGAATAATTATAGTATTTCACTTTGTATACTGTGCATCCCAAAATCCATTTTTAATGTTGCGCATTCACTAATTAAAACGTTACTGTAACTGTGAAGTGGTATTTTATAGTAATGGTTATCACATATATTGCAGAATACTTTTCGTAAAATTTATTACGCAAAAACTTTTCACATTTTTTTCTTGTTTCATTTGAAGATTGTTTATGTGAAGAATTGAACTATCCTTTCTACAAAAAAAAAGAAGTATTTCTGTTACATGCATTCAGTAAGGGGTCTATTATAGTACTTTTTTGCCCTGATTTCAAACAGGCAAACTAAAATTAAATGAAGAAGACAGGGTTTTATAGAAACAGGGATTTAGAGAATCTCCACGTTTTTAAGGCTTTATAATGACTCGGCTTTTTTAATGCATTACGATGTTACCTAATATCTGCTTTTTTTTTAGTCTTCTGTATTTAGCCTGTGGAATGTCCTTTTCAGTTTCTACCAATAATCGGCAGGCTTATTCGAGCTCAGTTTTGCCTAATAGCGTATTTCTATCATTGGTATATCCTGAGGAAAGCGTTCACCTTGTTCATCACTTAAATTGCCAATGTTAGATGGAAAAATGTTAAAATGTGGATACAGCATTTTTTACATACTACATTCCAATATGTACAAAACTGCATTGCAGTTTTTTTTTTTTTTTTTTTTTATAGTTTTTAAATTCACTCACCAATTTCACATGATTTTCAGTCTTTTTTTTGCTCAGAAATAATTTAACAATATTTGAATTATGCTTTGCTGCTTTCTCAGATTCATTCGAACTCCTCCTTAAGTCCGAATCCTTCATTAGCTTATATATATGTGGTCCATTAAATGTTCCTTCTTTGATTTTTCCTCATTGATTGTAGGAAACTTGCTCGTAAAGAATGAGGAACCTTGACCATTACGATCCATTGCTTTGACAAAAGTCTTATTAAACGAGGTTTTCTAATGGTGGAAGGTAACTTTTTTCGGATTCGCAAGAGCTTGATAAAAAGATTGTTCCAGCTTTTTAACCTTTAAGCCAGTTACTCTTGACGGCACTTGAGACAAATCAAGGTCACAAACCTCATCATTAAGTTCTGTTCAAGTAATTTTGTGAAGTTCAGTGCTCTCACCTTGGAAATATGATCTTATTCATTACTTTCTAAATCACGACAGTTTTCTTCCTAACTCATGTTTATGGGGTACTGGAACATATTACTCTTCACTATATGGAATAGGTCTTATGGCTGAAGAAAAACTGGAATATGCAACAGATTTTTGAATTTAATTGTAATGCCTTTGATATTTTTGTTGAAAAAAAAAAACAAAAAAACATTTTATTGAGTGTTCCTTAGGCTCTGTCCATACGTAGGAACAGCAAATTGCATATTTTGCGGCATCCCACTTAGTCAGCTGCTTAGCAAAGTTTCATAAGAATTACAGCAAACATGATGGGCCTAAGACTTGTCCTGATCTTCTATTTACATCCAAATTACGAGTTCATATGATTTTTTAACAAAGGAGTAATATTTTTTCTTTGCGATTTAAAAGCTAATTAACCGCATACATAGGAAAGATTGTTAAGAAGATTTATTCAACATCTGCATATAAATTATTAAAAATACACAATAAACATTATATATGAAGCATAAAAAAAAAA
>JAAAKQ030519154.1:4817-19117 GCA_010016005.3 Zanna intricata | reverse complement strand
GGGCGAAAGCCCGTATACTGCGATTGATAGGAGGGTATTGCACCCTCCGACATCCTTGCGTTCCGTTCCGTTCCGAAGTATTGTGTCAAGTTACTCGAAGCAGTTCTGATATCTGGTTCGGTAGTGATGGATATAGATTCAAGAGTAACTACCCATTTTAGCAAAGATTCTACATTCATAAATACATAAGAATAAATGAACATTTTTAATCTATTAAATATCTATCGACGTGAGTCGTACGTCAAGTAATTATCTGACAGCAGTTTTTGCACTTGAAAATTCGTTTTAACTTTTTGAGGGAGCTAGAAAAGATAACCTTATTCTTTAGATGACCTATACGTGATCATAATAAATATTTATTAATGAAGACAAGCTTAATGTTTTTAAGGGATTTCAAAACAAAACAGTACTATTCTTTGTTAACGAAATCAATGCCTAGAAATATCACTATAGATTGGAATTTTATTAATAGGATTAAACTGTTAAAATGCAATGGCATATAGTCGAATATCATGTGTTTTTATCTGAAAATTAAATGCCAAAAAAAAACAAATAAAATGCATTACAAACAACCGTGGCTCTCTCCTATGCAGCATTTTTGACGATTTTACTTTTCTATATTTCCTTATTATTATCAAAACTTCGGTCTCTTATCCTTGTGTTTCTTAAAAACTTTTATAATAAACTTAAAAAAAACTGAATTAGAAAATTTGTAATAAGGTTATTAAAAAATTAATTTTCATTTCTTTATTTTAACTACCATTGTTCTGATCTATTTCCTAGTTTGTGAAAAGTTTTTTACACATGCAAATTAGGTCAGTTTATCATTGATAAGATGATCGGGTTTTGGTCGGAGAGGACGTTTAGAAATTTCACCTGTGTAGATTTTGATGGTAGTAAATATTTTTTAACTTATTCGAGAGTTCTAAGGTTCAAGTCCTAGTAAAGACAGTTACTTATATATGAATTTGAATACTAGATTGTGCATAATACCGGTGTTCTTTGGTGGTTGGGTTTCAATTAACCACATGTCTGAGAAGAGATCTACCTGAAACTCTACAGTTACACACACACTGACTGTACATTTACAGTCATACATATCATCCTCTAAAGTAATACCTTATGGAAGTTCCAGAGGTTAAACAGAAAAAATAAAATACAAAAAAAGATAGATGGTAAAAAATAAACCAATTAACGAAGCATGCATGACATAATAATTATGTTTAGGATAAAATATCAGTACAGAACAGAAAGAAGTGATTTGAGAATTGCATTAAACCCATTCAAATTGTGGATTGATAAAAAAAAAATAAAATAAAAAATAACTTAGATAAACAACTATGACATTAAAATTAGTCAACTTTATCTTTTCACGAAAAATAGTAGAGTTGCTTTTCATGGGAACTTCATTTTATATAAATCTTAAATTTACTATTAGATAGTTTTGAGATATTAGCTATGCTAAATTTCATTTTTCTATGTTTAAAGGTTGAAAAACTATTTAAAGATTTCCATACTTTATTAAAAAAAAAACACATACACAAATACTTATCAATATCCTATTGATAGTCAAAGGGTTAAATTTCTGTTTTGATTTGATGCCAAATTAAGTATTAGTAAATTGTTGGACATTTTTTTAAATTAAATTATTGCTGGTTGAATCTTTTGCAATCTTTTATTGCAAAAAGATTGTTAAATTTTATATTTTAATTCTTTTGAAGTGCCTTCTATGAGGCAGTTTTATTTATTAAAAAAAAACAAAAAATATTTTTATGAGAATTTCAAATTATGGTTTCAACTCTCTTTTCAGCAAAAACTTTATTATGCAGTGTGTGTTCCTATAACTTCAGTACGGTTATACAAATTTTTGTAAATAGATACCAGACAATTCACTCATTCACGTACGTTAAGATAGTTAAGTACATTACATATGACCTGATTGTTATAATGTTGTCATATTATATGTGACAATTGTTATATGCCAACTTCTCGCAGCTGGACAGAAAGCTCATCGACTAACAAAAAAATAGCTTCTAACACCAGAAATTTGTAAAAATGGCTTGTGGACTAAAGCATGCTATCTGGACCAAAGAAGAAAAAATGTTTTGTTTTTTGAGACTAGCTACATTTTTATGTTCAGGGGCAAAGGGTTCCATATATTAGAAGTGCATCAAATGAAAATATATCACCAGCTCATATACAACAATCAGTTAAACATCCCCAGAAAAAACTTTTTCTGATTATTTCACATCTGAAGACCCTTGTTCTAGTAGTTATTATGTTGAAAAGTATTAGATATATTAAGATTCTGAAGGAAAGGGTTGTAACACAACTTCAAAACAAACTCCCATAAAGGAATGTGTTTCCAACAAAATTAGGTGCCATCTCGTATTACCAAAAAGTGGAAAAACCTTTTGAAGAATCATTCAAGTGCTCCCATGGCCAGACAACTACCCAGACTTAAACGTAATTGATAATTTTGTGGAAATAAATAAAACAATTCAAAAATGAGTTTTATCACAAAAATTGATCTCATTAAAGCAATAATATCGATGTGATTTCATGATGAAGAAATAAAAAAATGCATAGTAAATTTGCTGAATAAATCAGTGCCAAATCACTTGTGTGAAGTGATAAAAAAAACATATTTTAATTGCAAAATATTCACAAATAGTAAAGGTCTAATTGTTTTTTTTTTTTTAAATAAAGTTATTTTTTATTAAATACATCTGTGTTCGAATTAATTTGCACGCTATTATATTTATATGTAGTATTATTTATAATACTGCTGAAGAGTGCAGGTGATCATAGTCATAGGTAAATACTGTTACGATCAAGATCAAGATTGATTAGGCATTGTACCAAATAGCTAAGTGCATATGAATTTTGTCATTTGTTGCAGCACGAGAAACCTTCAAGAATGCCCATTCTGTCATAAAGTACTATACTTGCTACAAATATTTTTAAGAATTTTTTTGTAATTCCTAAATCGATTTTAAAAATAGATTTCTTTGCATTGTACATACTAATTTGGTATCTAACTTTTTAGTTAAGTAATCGTATCATTACTTGGAATCAAACATAGTTTTGCAGCATCATAAAGTAGATTCAGATAATTATGGTTGTAAATGATTTTAAATCACTATTGTTAAATATAATTCATATCCATTAGCCCTGACTGAAGCAGGCGAGTAATTCCCAAAAATAATTTTGAGGAAAAACTAACAGATACAAGTATAACAATGAGCTCATGGTGAATTTTTTGCACCTGATTAATTATTAAAATTCTTTCATTATTGTACAAAGTATTATTTATGTACAATATAAATAAATTTGTACATATACTCATATTTCCATCAAAAATTTAATATTATTACTTGTAATTAATTTAAGAAAACAGAACAAACATTAAGATGAAAAAAGCAGTGTCAGATCATTGTTTGGTTCCATTAAATATGAATTGTATAGAGTGATTAATTAATAAATTATAAATGTTAACTTATCCATGTGTTTATATTTATGAATGTCCAACTTTTGCTGAAAACATGTCACTTATTCCTTAAAAAATAACAATATCGACCCCTATCAAAGCAGACAACAGAACTGTTTTCATGTAACTCAACATAATACATTGCATATTATAAAGTACATTATTTATACTTTCGTTGCCATTTTTAATAATTTACTGATATATTTAAAATATCTTCCTACCAATTTATTAATATTAAAATTAAAATATTTCCTTTTATTGAAATGATATTATGTTGATGAGTTTTTAAATAATACTACTTACAAAAATTGTAGGAAAGCTTGAATTTTGTATATTTTTTAACATTTCCATAAATATGGCCCCGATTAAGTTTCATTAGTACTTCTGAATTGTAATTTGCTTAATATTTTGACATGTTTATATTTTAAATGATTAATGTGGACAATAACCACTTTTGAAGAAAAAACTTTTTTGGCACGTTGTGTCAGACACTTTTGTGATAGACTTTTGCATGGAGAAAAAAATAGCTGACTTGTAATCAAAAATCATCACGAGATGCTAAGCATATATGTATAGGAGAGAAAGACATGGAGCAAGAATTTATATATGCGTACAATTTATATAGAATGAGAGTTGAGAGAAAAACCATCAATGATCCGTTGGTGATTACACTCTCTTTCTGTATAATTAAGCATATGTGGATATATGTTTACATCAATATACATTAAAGAAGACATTGATTCCACTTCTCTTTCTTTCTCCCGCTCTTTTTCTCTCTTTCTGTACACCAGTACGCATGTATGTATACATTAATACAGTATAGAAAGACTGCTGTAGTTATCCGGAGCACATTACTTTGTAGATATGGATGTGTATACCTATACGTATTGAAGTGTTTGTTATTTGTATAAAATTAATTTTAAAACCAATTTAATTTTTATTATCAAATTTTTAATTAATTATTAACACTATATTATAAATAGATTTCTTAAGAAGTCTACTAAGTCCTTTTAAATGAATAATCACATACATTAGAATCAGCAATAGAATCAAATATAATTATTAACCAGTGATCGGTACTCATTGTTTTAAGTTTTCACTTCTGTTGGTCTGTCCCGCGACTGGCTATTTATAATTTTTTTATTATCAATTAATTGATATGACATTGGTTCTGATTAAGGATTTACTGTTTTTCTCGATCACTCCAGGAATATCTCAGGGCTTTTTATCCATAGAGTAGCAAATACACTTGTTCCTGATGTAATGTATATTATGTATTATTTTTTATCAATTATAGAATAAAATATTTATTTATATTAAATTTCACAATATAATAGGGAATAGATAATGCATTTTTTGAAAATTAATCATTTACTTTGATATAAAAATCCCATTACTATAGTTGTGGAGCAAGTAATCTTAGTTAAAACAAAGTTAGTGATTACACAACTAGCTAGATAATAGTTATTTATCTACAAGTACCACTTCCAACATTTTTTGTTGGATTGTTTAGAATGTCATTATTACAAATTTACTATTATGAATGTTTTAAAGTTCATGAATATTTAAGTAATATTAATGAGTTTAAAAATATTTGAATAATGTAACTGTAAATAAAAAAGGAGGACATTAAAGGTAATTTATAATTGATCCAAATTTTTTGTGATCTGCATTAAATGCATTCCCATTGGGTCCAGATTGTCAGGTTTTTAATTTAATTACTTATGTTTCTAGTCAATACAATTATTTCTGTTCATTAATTATATCTTTCTTTGTTTTATATTTTTGTTTACCATAAAGAATTTAAGTATTCTATTGTATCGCATTTTCCAAATTTTATAATCAAATTTTTTTAACACTAAAACCAACTTTGTGTAATAATTACTAATAAATTATTGCACAGCTCAATTTTAAATGCCCATCAATTACCATTATCTATAATATTATTTTTGTAGATCTTTTTTTTTTTATTGTTTTAACTTTATGTTCTTGTTGATTGTACTATGGATAAGCATTTCTGAATTAGTGGAAGATTCAGGATCAGATTAAATAAATTCAGTTTCATTTGAATGTGAATCCTTGTTAGTGAGCTATTTCAGTTATCAAAGTTCACTAAGTAGCCCTGATAAAAATCAGATGAGGCTGACTGTTTTATTGCAATTGAAATATATGCCAATTAAACTAAATCTCTCACATACAAGCCCTTGGATTCATTTGTTTTGGGTCCTGGAGACGAGATAAAGTACACCCTCTATATATTAATCATCATCTTCCTCTTATCTCTTATTTCCGTTTACTTTATTACTTCTGTCTCAAGTGAGTGCCAATGGATCAGGTCACTGTTGTCCTAGTTCTACATCTTTCTGGTTATTAGTATTTTTTAATAGCTAGCAGATCAATTAGTTTCTTTTTGGGGGAGTCACTGAGATAGCAGCCCTTTTATTTCTGCCTGTAACCCTGCCCAAGAACTCCTATTTTCTACACAAGAGTTCCCCCCACAAAGCCAAAACTGAGATGTCTAGTTAAAGTAAGGGCTTCCATGTTTCTAAATAGAAGGAGTAATTTAATCCAAATTTATATTTTTGTATTTTGCCTATTTTTCCATGTATTTTTTGAGCTTAATTCCATTATCTAACATGATTATTTCTCTTTCTTTTCTTTTTTGCTATGCCATTATTTTTACTCATTAAAATGAATTAAAAGTAATAATAAAGTTGGTAAATGTGTATGAATGCATTACATGTTTTATTTACTTTAATTAACACTTTCTATTTGATTCAGAATTAAATGCACAATATCAACTTGTTTAAATAATCACATAATATTTTAAATATGTTATTTATATTTACATTTTGTTAATATTAAACTTTCTTCAATAAATTAATTTTTTAAGATAAATTTTTTTTTTATGTAAGCCTATATTTATTTTAGTTTATACAAAAATTTTTAACAGAAATATATATTAATTTCTTATATTATTAGCATATTTCCAAAGAATTTGGAAATCGTGTGATCACCTGATCATATTTTACATGCATATTTCTGTATGTATAAGATTTTATCACCCTCTTTACCAGATGCAAATCTTAATTGGTTTTATGAAACTGGTGTGTAAATTATTGGGAATAAGCCCTATTGATTTTCAAATGAATCAGTTCACAAAAACCAGAGTTAGAACCAAAAAAGACAAATTTTTCATTATTTTATTTTGATCTTCTCAGTTATTTGTCACCACTGAATTAAATCATGCACTTGAACTAATGCTTTCATGGAAATTGCAATTCCATTTAAGTATACGTCTAATAATCCGATTATTTTAAAATGTTTGTATAATAACATTATTTTTTAAATTATAACAATTATACCGAAAAAATGGAAAATAATTAATGTAATATTTAAAGTACAAAAATAGTAGTTTTTTTACCTAATATTAATAAAAAGGTTTAATTATTAAAAAGCATATCTATAAATTTCAGTGAAATTGATATAGTAATTTTGTAGGTTTTTGAGTCGCTAATATATATATATATATATAAATGGAAACTCCAATTTTAAGTGAATGTATTTTCATACTCCTCATATGTCAAAATGTAAAGAAACTTTATTTTCAAATATCCCCCTCCCCCATGTAAATGAAAGGAACATGAACTTTGAAAAGTCATTAAAAAAAATTCAGTTACATGAGGAAAAAAAGTTAGTTTAATCCAAAATGTGATCTGATATGAAGGAAAGTGGTTGGTGTCAAAAAGATTAGTTTTGAAGTTTTAATTGTATTGAATACATGATACAAACATAACATGAAATACTCAAAAACATCGAAAGCAATGTTATTTTTAAAAATCATTACAGCAGTAGAACATTCTTTCTTTCTTAACTATATCTGGAAATCTGCTCTTTGATGCACTTACTGTGATATAGTTTTTCCCATTATAGTTGCTACAAACTAAGTTTGGTAAAGCAATGTTGCTAGATATTCTTGTACTTAGATGGCCATAGCTTATAATTATTCAATGGTGCTGATGCGATTGTTATATCATTGTGAATATAGAAATAGTTAGTGTCTTAAAAATTGCTATTCTGTTGTTCTGTACATAATTATTCTGTATTCCATGAACAAATTATACAATAGATGTACAGAGCTTATTCTGTACAATTAAGAAATAAAAATATTATAGTAAAACATTGTATTTTAATATGCAAAGTAATCTAAATCCAGTGAACTTTTTGTTTACCTCTATGTTATACCAGCTAGACTGCTTGTTCCCTTTCTTCTTCTTTTTTTTTTTAACCTCCATGGAACCACCTTTAATTATATCTTCAGAGGATGAAATTAATGAATTATAATAGCGTGTGTGAAAAATGCCATGCCTGACTGGGATTTGAACCTGATACCTCTGAATGAAAGGCCGAGACATTACCAGTCGCGCCATGGAGGCCGGAAAACTGCTTGATCCCACCCACTCTTTAAGTTGTTTGTGTAATGTGAGGTATTGATTGTTCTTTGTTATTTATCAATTTTTAAGTTGTAAATAGTGTTTTGTGAATGTTCATTTCATCTTTTATTACAAAATCATATTTTCTTATTTTTTGTTCTCTGTCTTGAATAGGTAATAATGGATATAACTTCCAAGAAAACGTTCAAAAATTTTTCTCTTTTCAAGCCCACAAGTATGACATAATGACAAAGATGTTCTGAGTGTGGTGTTAAACTAAGGACATTAAATTCTATTTTACAGTTTCAGTTTTATTTTATTTCAGTTTTAAAGAAACTGGTTTCTTTTCACCTCAAAGGAGAGGCAAATGTGGTTGTAAAAGAAAAATACTCTAATAGAGGATCAGTTATTAGTAAAAAGAGTAGAAATATGATCCAAAATTATCTACTGTTTTCAGACGAGTCACATTTTTATATTCAGGGGCAAAGGGTTCCACATGTTAGAAAAGCATCAAATGAAAATACATCACCGGCTCATATACAACAATTTGTTAAACATCCCGAAAAAACATTTTCAGATTGTTTCACATTTGAAGACCCTTGTTCTAGTAGGTATTATGTTGAAAAGTAATAGATGTATCAAGATTCTGAAGGAAAGGGTTGTAACATTCAAAACAAACTCCCATAAGGCAAGGAGTTTCTAACAAGATTTTTTGCCATGCCACACTGCCAAAAAGTGGAAAACCCTTTTGAAGAAACATTAAAGTGTTCCCATGGCCAAACAACTACTCAAGATTTAAATCCAATTGAAAATCTTTGAGTAGTAATCAAAAAATGGACTGTACACAATAATTCATCTAATTAAAGCAATAATATCAATATGGTTTTATGAAGAAATAAAAAAATTGTGTAGTACACTTGTTCAATCAATGCCAAATCATGTACGTAAAGTGATTAAGAATAAAGGTGTACTTATTAATTACAGATATACATATAGATTGTACAGGATGAATTTTTTTCTTCATAAAGTTACATTTTATTAAATAATATCCGAGTTCATATTAATTTATGCTACTATATCTCTTTCTCCTTATTTTTTCACTAAATAAAAAAATTAAAGTCCTCCTGTCTATTGTTAAAAGTATATATATAAATGATAATAAAATTTAATAAAACTTTTGTTTGTAAGTGAATAGAATGGCAGATCCCTTGCAACCCCTAATTATTAAATTTTTCCTCATCTTTATATTTGTCTCTTTTCTCTTTCAGTGAAAGGGCTGAAAGACATAAAGATATTGAAACTTTTTAAATTCATTTCAATCCAAAATTAGTATTTTCAATTTTTATACCGATTGGTATGCCCATTTTTATTTTTTTTTTGAGTTTTTCAAATTTCATATCAGGTGGATTATTCGCACTATTTAGCAGAGTGGCTGCCACTAACATTCTTCTGAACTTTGTTATAAAGCCAACAGGATATGAGTGTTTAACAATCAAGCTGGTTGCAGAAACTAAAGAGCAAATCTTGAGTTTTAACACAAATCTGTGTTCAATTTCAAATTAAAATTAAAATCTATTCCTTACTGGGTACTGTATCTGACCTTCCATTGTATGGCATTTCTCCCAAAGGTTAGTTGTTAAAGTTTAAGTGAAAAGAGATGGCTAATTCTCTTCAATGAACTTATATTTTATATCGTGCAGCTACAGTGTATTATTATAGACCACTTCTACTCATGGGAGCTGAAGCTTCCTTCCTCCTAATGAATATCTTTGGATTAAATGTGGTAATTGAACTGTTTTTTTGTTCAATCACCTCTTATTTAGTATTTCTTTCTTTTTTCCTCTCTTTCTTTTTCTCTCTCACTCATTCTCTCCATTCTGGCATGCAGTTCACATATGGATAAAATATTAATTTTTATGAATTGCTGAAAGAGGTTATTATATCCTTCTTTTGGGAATCTGCGTAAAGTTTGATATATAACTACATCTTTTTAAAAATTATCCAATTTGATTTAACATTTTTTAACAACAAAACATTACTTTTTTTTTCAGACAGTTCAATTGTCTTAAAATAACAAGTAATGCTTCTTTCATGTACATTACAAAGGTATTTTTTGTTGTTCAATTTGAATGCAAATATGACCAGTCTGCTTTGAACAGAGGGGTTTAATTAACAACTCTGTTTTGTAATAGCTGATCTGATCTTAGAATAGCGTGTTGTATAACTTATTGGGAAGTATAATAATGAAAAATAAAAAAAGTTTAAAAAAGTATGTAATTCTTTTTAATTTATCTGAAACAAACAGATTTTTAATTTTTTTGTAGAATTCTGTTCTCTTATTTTTTAACATTTATTAGGTTTTGTTGCTTTCTTTAATTTATTTTCAACGATGACATTGACTTTTATATTTTTTAATATGATGACCCATAGAAGGTCAGTTTATTGTAAAACAAGCATGACCACTATTTTTTAATAATTCAGTTGTTTAGTTTTTAATGTATTACCTCTAGAGCTAGGTAATTTATTTTATTTATTTATAAAAGAAGATAAATTACGTGAAATCTATATATCGATGTAAATAAGCAACAAAAAATCCAAGAACTTCCGTGATAATGATATAATCACTTAATCTTTCAATGTTGTGCTGATGTTATTTCTTGGAAAAAAAAACAGTACCTTTTTATGAAGGATAAATAATAATCTTTTCCAATCAGCATCTGGATCAAGGAATGATAGTGATTTGATACAGTTCTATAATAGCAATGTTAATTAATAAATATACATGTTTTTAGTTGATATTTTTTTATTATACTGATACAAAAAATTACTCCATCTATCAAAAAATTTACTTTTATTATTATTATTATGCAAAGAAGCTGGAACAAGCTCACAAGGTGTTTCAACCATAATACCAATTGTGAATTTCTAATAAAACTAACCTAGATTATCCTGCCCCATATCTCTTGTAAGAGTCATAGTTTTTCTGTTCATGTTAAAAATGTTTATAGTGACTGAAAGAAATGTGCTATAGATATGAAATTGTTTCTGCTCATGGGCTTCACATCTAAAAACAAGTGGCTTGCAGTCTAGAGACTGAAGATAAACTCCTCCTTATGACATCAACCTGGAGAATATTCATATTATACTGGTGCATTAAGATTAGTCCTTGTTCAGTAATGAAAAATAGGATTTTCCTCAAGCTACTCTTATCTAACCGAATTAGGGAATTCAAAAGGAGCCTATTAAGTTTATAAATAGTATCTTTCATAGACATGGATATTTACACGAGTTTCTAGTATACTCAATAAAGACCGATCCAATAAATTACTGCGCTTTCACATTAGCTTATTTAAAAAAAAAAAATATTCCTGATATCAGTAGTTGTACTATTATTAAAAGCATCTCCTTCAGAATTGTTACAAAATTATTCCTACAAAATTAATTATTCCTACAAAAATTCTTTCAAGATTTATTTTGCTCTAATCTTTATCCTATAATGCTAGAATTACTATATTTTGTTAGATAAAATCTTCATTTTGTGATTTTTTTTTTCACTTCTTTAATCCAGAATTGCTGCACTGATTTTACATGAAACAGGTATTGGGTGGTTCATCTAAGTAGCATATTAGTTCATCTGATATAGGAAAATTTATAAAAATTAAAGTACCAGTTATAAATTGTTTAAATGTCATTAGAAAGAATATAAAAGTCCTTGAGAATAGAATTTAAAAAATAATATTTTATATTGTTTTAATAATTTTAATTATCTACATTTTTTTTTATTCAGATCTGCTTGTAATTCTCTGTTGATCTTCAAGTTCTTTTGTTTTGGGCACTGATGTATGTCTATATTAGGTTTTTGTACTGTTGGAGAGGAAAGTTTCATTAAATTGATTCATATTGTTTGCACAACAAACAGCTGAGAGGCCTACAGCCGTTCTCGTTCTAGTGCATCCTATTCTTTAATTGTCCATATATTCTCTTCTGATCATTGCTGGAGTACGTAAGAAGCAGGTCGTCGTCAACATCATGATGATAATATTTATTATAGGGTTCTATAACAATATTAAAAAAAAAATCTGTATTGCTTCATAAAACAATAGTAATAAAAAATATAATTAGAATTAATTTAAATTTATTTTAAGAATTTTTTTTAAATCAGTACTGAAAAAATAAAAACCATTGCATGTTATAAATTAATTTCAAATTCAGCCTTTAAACTCTTACAGAACCATTTTCAAATTTGAATTTTAAAAGATTACTATGAAAACTTATTTATTATATATAATTTCTGTAATTTGAAATTGTTATATAAGTATTTACTGAGTAAATGAATCAGGAAAAAATTAGTTATGATATTCACCTCCTGTTGAGACATTCTTTAATATATAATTAAGGGCAGAGGAATTAGCCAGGGAAAAGTATACCAGAGAATTAAATACATAATTCAATGGCTAGATAAGTAATTTATTCTTTTTCTCCGTACAGCACATCCCAATCCCTATAGGGGAAGACACCCACCAAGTGACGATTCCGGTCGCCACACCACCCCTCCTAATCCTAGCCCTGAGGGTCTTTACCAGGAGTTGTCTTATTGACCTTCGTACTGATTACATATCTCAGTTATGAGCCAGGCCTTGGTCGGGATGCCCCTGATGCAAATGCCACGATCAACATTTAGCATCAGAGTAAGATACCTCAGCAGGAAATGCCCTCACCATAGGCTTAGGTCAACTTACATGTAGCCCTAAAACTATATAACTGCAGCGTGGAAGCACGAAACCTTGCAACTACTCTAAATCAGTCTATCCTTGCAGCACAGACCTGTTCTGTTCATATGTATGTTCATGCTTAAACCATTCTTTGTTAAATATTCATAAATTTGTGGATTAAATTTTAATTAGCTCCTAGCATATCTATTATTTTATTTCCATGTATCTTTATTCTTTATCTTTTTTTGTACTTTTTAGAATTTGTTCTTATTTCTGATATTGTTTTTTTAAAATACTTTTTTACAGATGACTTTTTTCAAGATTACCACTCATAATTAGTATTTTGAATAAAAATGTTTGTAATTTTATATTTAAATTTAACACATTACATGCTTGAGAATGTGCATGAGCATGACTGTAGTAGATGCAATTAGGTAATAAGTTTATAGGTAGCAGAATATTTTTCTATTCAGTTTGTTTATTTTAATTTAATTATTTCCATCTGTATTTCTGTTATCTTTAATTTATTATATTAATTTAATTCAATGTTTAGATTATTCTATCATTTCTTTTTTAATTGTAACTACTTTTAAATTATTTGACAGGTAGTGACACTATCAGTGTATTCATATTTCTTGGCAGCATTAATGGGAAGACAGTTTATTATACATAAAAATCCCAATGGCACTGAAGATCCTGATGTATATTTCCCTTTCTTTACAACTCTTCAGGTACTGTAAGATCTTTAATTATAAATATATATTTCAACAACTGAGTAAATAAATATATAAACAAATTAATAACATATACAGAGTGATTCATGAAGAATATAGCAAACTTTCAGGACATGTTCTATTGGTGAAAATATAGAAGAAAGTTCATATAACCTCTCTCTTTTTCTGTTTAGCCCCCGAAACCACCATAAGGTATTATTTCAGATAATGAATGAGGATGATACATATGTATGTAAATGAAGTGTAGTCTTGCACAGTCTCAGATCAACCATTCCCGAGATGTGTAGTTAATTGAAACCCAACCACCTGAGAACACTGGTATCTCATGATTTAATAATCAAATATGAATAAAAGTAACTGCCTTTACTAAGATTTGAACCTTAAAACTCTCAACTTTAAAATCAGCTGATTTGCGATGATGAGTTTCATCACTTGATCAACTCGGTGGGCTAAGTTCATATATGAACTTCCTTTTAATTAGCTCTTAGGTTATAACCTAAGGTTTGGAAACATTTCATTTGCAAGTGCTGGCTTGCAGAAAATTTTGTCTGATTTCTATACCTTGAATAAATTAGATCATATTGTAATTATTACAACCCAGATAATAGGATAAATTTAGTGGTTTTACATGAAATCTGATCTGAAAAATTGAAAACAAAAAAATACATCCCACAATTGTATTTCTAGTAATTTTCAAGAAATCTGGTGTAAAAAAACTCACTCTTTTATGTTTGGAATAAAATAACTTTATATATAAATAACATTAATAAAACAACTAAATAACAAATAAAATTTTTATATAACATGTGTAGAAAATTTGATTCAGATTAAGACTGTGTAAATAAAGTCCACAGAAACCAAATAAAAACATAAGAATTTTAAAGTTTATTAAATACAAAATATGGCAGATTTTAACTAAGTATTAAACAAA
>JAAAKQ030519143.1:0-12455 GCA_010016005.3 Zanna intricata | reverse complement strand
TAACTATAACTGTATGTATTACACTGCGTCTAACTATTTAATTGTTCTATATTACGTTTCAAAAGAAATCCTTTAAATAATGTACAAAAGTTTTCTTTGCAAGATAATTATACTGTTCATAACAGACCTCATACTTCATTTTTTGTTTTTTATATCTTTTTTAAAAATATCTGATGGATCTATTTAGTGATTACTATAATCTACATCTTAAACGAGTTTTTATAATCTCGGGATCACAAAAGGAAGTCTAAGATTAAAGTTTTCCTGATAAAGAAATTCCTAAATTCTCCTCTTAAGAGGGGTCTGTATACTTCCATTAATAAGTGTATGCTTTCATGAAGTAAGTATATGTTTCCATTCGAGAGCAGTTTTTTGTAACCTATTTTAATGATTTAAAAAAAATGATTTATCAAAAAAAAATTCAAAGAAGCTCAACACTAATTAATATTTGTAAAACTGTAGCTGTTAACGGGAAAGACTTGAAAGTGAATAAAATAATTGATTTTGTGAAAATTTTCTGCAATTACTAAAAATGTGTGAAAAAATTAAATTAATACTTACGTTAAGTGGAAACCACTCGTTCTTTCCTTTAGAGTATGACAATTTGCTTCGGCATGATTGAATTGCATTTTTATATTCTGTTTTATATTAAAAATTATTTTAAAATAATAATTTTATGAAAATTTCCTTGAGAAGCTAATTATAAATACCGAAAGATAGTATTTATCACAAAATAAACTTTAAAACTAATAATTTTATCACAATAGTATAATTTGTATAAAATAATATGAAAGAAAAGAATGTGATGTGGACATTACATGTCTTTCTTGTACGCCTATTAAATTACATATACACATTTTTTTAAAATGAAAAATACATAAAATTTTATTTTCTTAATAATTTCTGGTATGTTTTTCCATAATTTTTTTTTTTTGTTATTATTGAATTACTATATATTGCATTTGTTTTTTTTACATTCAGAGGTTAATAGTTATTAATAAATTGATATATTTAAATAAAAAAAAAGGAGATGAAGTCGGATTCGAACCAATATGCCTTCCCCTTGTAAGATTTAGATATTTCATTAGTTGAAATTTTATTTGGTTATAACTCTGGAACCAACGAAAATAAGTATCACTTATGATATATCTTTGAAAAGCTTTCAATGAGAGGGCTTATTGCTGTAGTTAAGAAAAAGTCCAAAATCCAAATTTTTCGGAATTTTAGGCACTTTGGTTAGCTGATTGTAATCAAAAGGGGAAGTGCACAACTAGAAATTACAACAAATCTAATTCCAAAATTTCAAAATTCTACAGCTAATCGTTTTTCAGTTATGCATGATAAATACGTACATACGTCACGCCGAAACTAGTCAAAGTGGATTCACGGATGATAAAAATTATCCATTAACGTTGAAATCTGAAAACTGAAATTATTCGGGATTACAATACTTTCTTTGCTTCGTACATGGAAGTAAATATAAATTGAATAAGTATAAATTGTTTTTAAGAAATTAAATTTTTCACTTTTATAACCGATATAAAAGACAAAGATTAATAATAGTAGTAATATACTTAAATATCATATAGTCGTATTAATAATACCAAAAAAAAAATATAAATAATTTAGTTAAAAAACTAATATTTTTATTTTCCAGTAAGTTTATGAAAAATGTATTAGATCTTAACAATAAGATCTAATCCATTTTTAGATCTTCTGCACATATAAACAACATGTGCAGAAGGAAAACTTTATACATAGTTAATGATAGAAACGTGATACAATTTCATTAGTTTTTTTTTTAATTGTAGTATCTTTCTAAAAAAAATAATATTTAAAAATTTTTGAAAAATGGTTGTTGTGGTAAGATATAGAACGTTAATCCGGCATAAAATTGTTAAATACATATTAAGAATGCTTAAAGACAAGATGGTTATAACATAAAGGTTATATATACTTTACGAAGTATATGAATTGTGTAAAAATATAGGTAGAATATTAACAGTACGCTGAAAAATGTTTGTGACCTAGTTAGTTAGCAGTTTAAAAAAAGTAAATTGGTATTTTTATCGATTAAAATATCTAATAAATAGTGTTTAGCAAGGCTTCAACAAAAATTTGCTGTGTAAAAACTCTGTATTTACCTTTACGAACAAAAAAAAAAGTAAGCAGAAAGACGTGATATTTGTACGGTGTTTTGTTTTTACTGATTTGTACAGCCAGTGTTTGTGTTTACAGGGTGGGGTGGCTAGCGAAATAGTGAATCAAGGGGAAAATAAAAGAATCAAACCAAGTTTGTTTCAACACCAAACAAATATTCTCTTTTATCAGCAGAGGATGTCATAGTGAAAAAACACTAGAAAAAAAAACTACATAAAAAAAAGGAAAATTGTGAATTTTTCTATATCGTTGAAAAACTTTTAACGATTTGTAATAAAATAAATTAAAATATAAAGAGATAAAAGAAATATATATATCTTCCGTTTAGAATATGCAAATTTATATATGTATATACATACTTTTTTTTAATTATTCTGGTCACATGAATGAACAAAAAACTTGTTTAAAGGGAATAAAACATTAAAGAATTTCAAGAATACTGAAGACGCTTGTTGGATATGTTTTATTACTATTCAATTAGATTTTAATAAAGCTAATTAAGATAAATTAATAGCTGCCTTTTATATACTCAACATCGTATTGAAAAAAAAAACTTTGTAGATAACCGGTTACGGTAAAAAATTTTCACCAGTTACAAAATTTAAACTTATCTTTAACAACTATTGCTATTTATTTCTAATTTTCCTTTACCTTGGTTTTTTTAGTTTTTTTTTAATTCTGTTCGTTACGTTGTTGGAATTTTAATTGATGGAATCCTCAGAAACAGATTCTTAACTAGAAGGAATCGTATTTCGTAGATCACTATTTTTTCGACTATTTCAGACCCGCTATTTGATTTCCTTCAAACATATGTCTTATTTTTAATTTCACGAGAAAATGATTTTTTTTTTTTTAATTTCTAAAAATTAATTCTTTCCTTCTACTCTCTTTGCATATACCCCTGTCATATTCAAATTAAAGATACGTATATTAAAATCAGTACTTTCAAAACGTAAAGTATAATATTTTCACTGTAAATAAAATAAACGTATCCATTTGTGTTCTTAAAATCTATAAAGGTTTTTCCACATTGTTTCTTTTAGTAGCAGCAGTTTGTAGCATTTGTTATTTTTCGACAAAGAGCTAACATGTAATAAAAACATTTTATTAAATAAGTTAACATTGATAAAAGTTTAGTTAATTTCAATATATCGGCTTCTACATTTACCATCTGTAACTTGGAAAAACGTTTCAATACCTATTTAGACTTCTTTTCTTTTTTTTTTTTCAAAAATCAAATAATATTAAAGGAAAAAGGAAAAGAAAAACAGTAACATAATTTGCTTATCAAAGAAATTTAGGCTTAACATCAGGCATAGAGACAATGCTTATCACTTAAGGGATGTTGATCCAGCCTAAGAGTCACTCAAACTACCCCAGGTCTAGTACCTGAAGATGTTTAAGTCGACCGAATACCCTCACTATTGTCTAGCAGATTCAGCGCTAGTTAGTTCAAATGATTACATACATAGCTGTTTGTAATGGGAACCAAATCGTTTCATTTCCTCAAGGACATAAAGAAATTTCAGATAGCAATGAAATTTCTCCTTCCATGCAAACAACGGCGCGCCTCTGTATTGATTCTCGCCAACTTTTGGAAATATTTTATAACCTCAATGTTGCTCTTATATGTCGTACCCCATAGTTGTATACCATGCATCCAAAATGGGTTTCAGAATGACCTTGTGTATTAAAAGTTTGTTGGAAAGCGAAAAATGTGAATTCCTGCTTAGTAACCAAAAAAGATTCTTAAACATGATGTTTAGTTGTTTTCTCTTTTTTTTCACATGGTTCTTCCATGTTAAGCGAAGATCAAAGTGGAGTCTGAGGCACCGTACTTGGTCAGAATGCAGGATAAAACGCAGTCTAGGTTGACCCGAGTACAGTCACCTATCCTTAACGCAAACAAGTCATGACTCGATTTATTGTGATTTACTTTTATTCTCCACTGTGCTAGCCACTCGCCGATCAAGTGTATTGCGCCTCGAAACTTCCCCTTATCCAGTTCAGAATCTTAATCAACAGTCAGTATCGATTGGTCATCAGCAAATAAGTAATGGTTATACAGTTCGAAACCGGAAGTTCTGCATTGAAAATTGAGTACAGGACTGGTCCCAAAACAAAACTGTGAGGCACCTCCGATCTTCAACGTTGCACCTGACTCGGGAAAAATGCCCATAGAGGTAGTTCCGCAAAACCAAACAGAAACGTTGAAGAAACTTGTACTTTTAGTTTATGGAACAGTCCAGGCAGCTAGACCTTGTCAAATGTTTGTTGAACATCCAAGAAGGGCTCCGAGCAGAATCCCTTTTCTTCCAGGTACTTTTGATGACATTCACTGGTCTACGAATTTGTTCATTAGTAGAATGTCCACATGGCAAACTATTTAATGATCCGAAATAAAAATTTCTCTCTCTAAAGTTGGCCACAGTCTCTTAAGAAACGTTTCTCAAATAACTTCGACGAAATCAGTAAAAGTCTGTAGGAAGACACGTCTGTGAAGGTTTACCTGGTTTTGGAATCATCACTACTTGAAACACCTTCTGTTCTATTCGGAAGTGCGATGTTTGAAGGATGCCATAGAAAAAATATATAATGTACTTGATGACCGTGAACAGGAGAATAACTAGTATTCTATGTGTAAACAAGTCAAAGCCTGAAGGTTTCTTTGGGCTTTCCTTTGCTTGATTACCAGCAGCACCTCTGTCGAAGAAAAGAAAAGAGGCTAATAAGAAGTCTTAGAGCCATTGGGACGATCAAGAAATCAATTATTTTCTTTTTGTTAGCATCCCTTACGTTGAGTGGGAGAAAAATCTTAGATGCACAGCAAATAATCCGCTTTCTGCCCATCGTTCCCAACCCATTAACGCTTTTAATGAAGGGAGTGTTAGTGTAGATCACTATAATTTTTTGCGGCTTTCCACCGTATTCACCCTTCAGTAGTCTTTTTAACCTGCATATAGCCCTGTTGAGCGATGTTTTTTCCTAGACCTCCTGTAGCATTGCCAGTCCATCTAAGTCCATCACCTTTCTCGGATAGTCTGCGCCTCCCCTTGCCTCATATCTCTTCTCAGGTGTCGATCGTCAGTCTCCTTCCTACATAACAGAGGACAAATAATATGTTGTATAATCAATATCATCAGAATATTTCAATGCGGCCGGTATGTTCAGCTCCTCTTCAATCCATCTTAGATAAAAGTCCCAGTCTACTTAAGGTGAGCAGAACAGGCGAGTAGTTGTATGTTGAGTCATAACTAATCTTGATCGAGATAAATAGAAACAATTTTCCTGCAGTGACGTAGAAGTTTATCAAGAAAATAATTGACTTTTTTAACGTCCCAATGCCTCTAAGCCTTCTGATTAGACTCCTCAAAGAAGAGTGCAAAGCCTCTTCCTCAGGAAGAGGGTTTCTTTGTCTGGTCCCAGCCTCGAGACTGGGACTCAAGAGTCCTGTACTGGAACCTTAGCGTTTCAGTCCAACTCTGCGATAAATTTGGAACCTAGCGCTGTAAAGTGTTTCCTTGCAACAAAGTGTAATGTTGCCCAGTGTTTCGGGTTTTACTTGAAAATAATTTGTCAGTTATCTTGGCAAGAACAGTTAGCTTGGCGGAGAAAACAGTAAATCACAGGCAATATAATAGGCCCCATCCAGTCCAGGATTTCAACCGAGATTGCCTGAATTTCATCTGTTCTGAATGCTGGGAGATGTTGATATCTTAAAAACATTTAATATGTTTTGTCGTTTATACAGAATATCCTCGAAGCCGAAAATAGTTACGATCCCTGAAGTGTTTCTGAGATAAGGATGACATCAAAGATTCGATAAGAACTAGTTCATCTAACTCCTCTTCCTCATCAGTTAGGTAATTGATATTCCACGTAAGAATTTTATGAAACATAATGATTAGCAGACTTTGGTGATCGCTAGAGCTAAGTAAGTCTACCGGGTTTCCAATTTGTTGGACAAGGAATTCCACGTTGGAGGACACCTTCAGTTTATCCTCGGAATCCCCATTGTTACACCCTCGGTAGTGTTTTATCGAGGGTGGTTATTGGAATGGCTACCAAGATTCCTGGCCATTCTTCATCATAGTGTGGGGAGATCGACACTTCTGCAGTCAAAGGAAGACGATTATCCGTCAATAGAATCGAGCCAAGCAGGTTTATAATTACGATAATCACCGCACACTACCTATTACCGTTTCAAATAATTAGTATTTTGTCAGTGATCCCACTGAAAACGGTCGGTAGGGGTCTAATGGTATTCTTCTGGCTAACGCTTGTTTCCTTGTCTCCTCTATCGGATAGTTATCATGTCTATTCGACAAAAGTAAGTCATCAGAGGCATTGTTCAGGCTTTGTGGTACCCTAGGTTTACGAGGTACAAGCACAATCTTTCATGGAAAGATTGATAGTCCATCACGTTCACTATCCCGTTCTAGTATCTGGGCTAAATTGGCAACAATCTTATCTCTAATCAGCTTCTTGCGATATTTTCTGGGGCCCTGCTTGAGGACATCATCCTCGTTTCCGAGAGGATATCATTTTTCGGATTAAGTGACTCTTGATCCATGTATATTCGACTATATACTATAGATTAACTCAGTCAAATGATTCAATAGAAAGATTTAAATGACATATAAAAAAAATACTTCACAAAAATGTTATCCCCTTCAAATTCTATCATGAGGCCAACGATATGAAATAAAGGGTTCATAACCCTTTATTTCAAAAATTATATCAAAAAAACATCATTAAATAAAATACTATTACAAATAAAAATACACATAAAAATCCAATTTATAACCCATCCTGAGAAGTTGTTATTTGGACTTATAATGTTTAGAACCCCAGGTTTAAATCAAATTAAATCTTAAATTGTATTAAGAAGCTTTTTAGAAAATTATTATCGTCTTAGGGCTTCTCCGCTTAAGAGAAAAAAATAACCAACTTCCTGTAAGTTATTAGTTTCAACTAGTTTTAAGATACTAAATAATTACGCTTAATAGTATCCTAATGAGGCCAATATTTTACATTTTCGGCTGTTTCTTTGAACGAGAGAGATATAAAACTTTTTCTTTCAATAAAATATATTTAAATTGCGTTGACTTTATGTTCACAATACATCTCATTATAAGTTCTAAACCGCTTTAAAAAAGTTTAAGGGATTTTTTATTGGAAAACACTATTTTTAATGCCTTTAACGCTTTTATGAATTTTATTTTTTTAAGTAATTTAAAAGAGAAAAAAATAAATATAGTAGATTCTACAGACAAACATTTCTCAGTATTATGACATAACTTTAATGTTATCATCCTTCTCCAAGAATTGAAAATGTAATGTCTATTGTAATAATAAAAACTTATAATTAGAGTACGAGTGTGTTAAAAAAATATCTTTCATCTTACATTCAAAGCAATAAAGATTTATCTAATTTTTCTTTTAAATATATTCTTACAAACCTACGAAAAATCAAACACTGTAATCAATATAAGTGAATTTTACTAAATTCAGAGAAATTTTACTGATTAATAAATTTTCTGAAAATTGTTGCTAAGGATTCAAGCACGTTACATTCAATAATGAATGTAGCGTTCATGTCACTTTTTACTGTGACAAATTTAGCCACTGTAAATCAAGTAAAAATAAGTCGAGAGAAATCTGAATAATTAAAATCAATAACAGCAAAAAAAAAACTATTTTTCCCAGTTACTTGAATACATATGGATATTTTTTTTTACTGTTCATTTTTGTAAGAGTTATGAAAATATTTTGGTCGGTTATTATTTATATGCTTTATCATTTTATTCTCAAACTGTGATATTTTCTTGGTACATAAATTCTCATGATCCTAACATTTACCAACCTAGATTACAGGATAGTTCAGTTTAATTTGTTATATAGATACACTATATTATGTTGTTTTTGTACAATAACGAAAAAATTTATTGTTATATTGAATCTGTCAGTAAAAAGCATCATTTCGTTGAAATATTTCAAAATATCATCGAAAAAATGAGAAAATTACATGAAATTGAAGTGATATTATTTTAAATTCTAAATACATTCATGTTGAATTTTTTCACAATGCAAGACAATGGATTTGGAATTTTATGAAGAAGAAATGAAAAGAGAATCTAAAAAAAAATCTTAACTAAACGGCTTGAATTATCAACGTTGACAATACCCTCGAACTTATAAATTCTATTAATTTTTTTTCTAATAAAAAACGAGATGATCGATTAATTTTACGTTCTAGTAAATAGACCGATAATTTCTTCTCTTAAACTTGACAATGAAAAATATTAGCCAGCAAAGTACTGTAGTGTCACGAAATAAGCATTTTAGGAACGTTTCTAAAGATAAAACCAAAACGGGGTCTATAAGATGGAAGAAGTATTTTGTACATGACAAGGCTTAATATAGATTTAACGTAAATGCTTTATTTAAAAAACTGGGAATTTGTTGCATAGACTTCGTAATTATGACCAGCGAATTACACGATTCTTATGAAAACGATATGTGTTTTTAATAGTAATATTAAGTATTTCAAGCCACGCTTATAAGAGATGCGACTCTAATTAGGCACATCAACTTTGCAGATACGGAAAAATTCAGATTATATTCAACCTTACAACAATCTTCAATCTGTTCACTAAATCCTGTTGAGATAGTAAACAGAATAAGCAGCAGAGAACGGTGCCTGTTGATTTCGGATACAATAGAAGTATCATAAAAATAAGTAAGAATCGAGCAAACAATCTGGTACTACAAATTTGTCACTCTTTCTACCGTAAAAAATCCATGTATTCTCTGTTTCTACACAATACAGGTAATAAATCATTAGATTTATGGGGAAAATAAAATTAACTCATTAATTCAAATAATATAATAAAACCCAAAAATAAAAACTTTAAGTTTAAAATTGAATTTTGGTGCTGTGTTATTTATACAGGAGTTTGTTTTCTCAAATCTGGAGTACTACACTATCTGTGATAAAGTTCTATGATAAAATAAAATACTCAGTACATTTTATGTAAATTTGATTCTGAGAATGTAACATCACTGTTTCCTGCCGTTCAGATTCTTTTAGCATTTCCTCCATAACAGACTTATTTTTTTGACACATACAAAATACATACTAAAAAATAATATACTGTAATAGATATATTGACGAAACCACCTCTAACTGTTATAAAATAGCAAAAGAAAATTTGAACATACATTCATAAGGATAAAATGGAAAACGATAAGTAAAACTCTGAGTACGAATAAAATAAACAAAACAATCTCACAAAAAGAAATTAACGAACAATGTTTTTGAAATAAAAAAACAACCCATCGGGTTGGTTTAGTGGTTAACGCGACAACGCAAATCAGCTGATTTCGAAGTCGAGAGTTTTAAGGTTCAAATCCTGGTAAAGATAAAATTTTTATACTGATTTGAATTCTAGATCGTGGATACCGGTGTTCTTTGGTGGTTGGGTTTCAATTAACCACACTTCTCAGAAGTGGTCAACCTGAGATTGTACAAGACTACACTTCATTCGCATTCATATACATCATCCTCAGAGTTAATACCTTACGTTAGTTCCGGAGGCTGAACAGATAAAGAGAGAAATAAAAAAAACGAAAAACTATAGCTAACGAAACTGATGAGGGTAGGAATGCATTTACGCACCTCCCACAGGGTGTATTGGGCTCGAAGCCAGGACGCTAGCCGTCCTGGCGTAGCATAAAGCTAAGTGGGCACTAGGACATGGAGCCTTGGCGACCATGAACACTGTTGCTCCCACCCCCTACCGACTAAACCTCCCTCACCGTTTCCCAAAGGCGACTGGAACCGCCTCTAGGCATCTCATCAGTCAACAGATTACACCTCCTTTTGCCCTCCTGCAGCAGAACCCCCTTCAGAGTCCACCTGTGATCATTGAGGCGTGGCAACTCCCCGCCTGCGGTGAGCCGGCACGTCCCTCCTCGAGGAAGCTACCCGTCCCGCCCTACTAGCCTAATTCTGAAAGAGCGGCATGCGCATTGAAAAATGCGCGAGTTCCCTCCCCCATCCGCTCACGATCTCTCAAACCAAAGAGGGACCCGAATGCTTCATCAGACGTACCCCGACCCACTGCACTCTTGCGTGTGACAACTTAAGTCTACCTACACAATACCTTCACATCTTAACCACACCTAAATTATCTAAATTTAGATGCATTGACTTCTCAACATACCTATGTTACCTGAAGCTCATATAGAAAAACGTAGAAATATAAAATACCACATGAGACACTATACCAGAAAACACATTGACCAACACTAAAGCAAGTTAAATAAATACAAAAAAAACCACAAGAAAGAGATTACAAAGTTTAAAGCTGTACGCAATGAAATTCAAGGAAAGATTATACACAAAATATAAACATCCAGTTAACAAAATTCTTCCAGAATATATATATAGAACTGATTTGACTGCACGATATTCTATAGTGAACAAACGGGATGCAGATTTAAGCAAAGAGGACAGTGAACAATTTAAATAATTCCATAACAACAGCACAGAATCTACTATCTCACTGTCTGCCAAAAACCTAATACATGGGCCTTACAAATATTCAAATATTAACAATATTGATATTCGATATATAAATAACAATGACGTTTATTTTAATACGTTCAAAGATTTTGAAAATATTTAAACACAAACCAAAGTTATTCTAAATAAACAGTTTCAATTCAAGTTTATCGCCCTTCTATACTACTTTCCAAATACATCACTAACTACAGTATCAATTTACAAAGAGAAAAATAACAGAACCAGTACAGAAGATGATGATTAAAGATTGAAAAAATGTTATGGTGAGAATTTTTAAAAAGTCGTATACAATAGAATCGATTCTAGAAACAGTTCATCAATGAGTTCTAGAATTCATAATTGCAGTCAACTCTTTATTTCTTATAACTTTATATTCATTAAATACCGGAAATTAAGAATTACCAAGTTTTTAATTTTTTAAATAAGAGTTTAGAGCAAGTTTCTGGTTGTATTTTATTAAATCAAATTCTCGAAGTTGATGCGACCATAACTATGAAGTTTCCTCTTATACGAGTATAACTTTATTTTGAATTAATACCTTTAGCGCTGATAGGAGTGGTTGTAATAGTGGTGGCATAATGAATAGATCCGATCATCGGCAGAGGAGTTAATTTGGAAGTTTTATCAAAAGTTGCAAGTTAGAAACTCATTTGGTGAAGTGGTCGGCACACTTCACCCATTATAAATTAGCTTAGGAATCGGTCACTGAATCTGTAAATTGAAGAGCTCGGGTTATTAGAGTTGCAATGGGTTCTCTATGAGAGTTTAATGACTAGTCGAAACTGTAGCATCAAAGCCACAAATTGCATTGGTTTATATTAACTATTCGAACTTAATTTAAAACAGCCTTCGAGCTTAAACATACAAACAGTCTGCAAATGTACTAGGCCTTTTTGAAAACAGTAGTAATCAGAAAGTGATGCAATTTTATTTTTTTTTTTATCAACAGATTTTTTTTTGAACCTGTTATAATAATTGAGTTATTTTTTTATAAAAAAAATTTTTGGTTAATATACAATCTCTTAAAAGTTTTAGAACGCCGATCTTCATTCATTAAAATTAATTTTATAAAGTAAAATACCAAGTTATAACTTTCAACGGAGTAGTATATTTTTTGTTTAAATAAATGATTAATTATTTTAAAAAGACAAGTAAAATTCTGACTAAAAGTACGTTTTGGAGAAGATTCTTCAAACCTTTCTAACTGGGCTTACGAGTTTTTATAATAAAATTTTAATGTTCAGTATTTATTTGAAAAAGTTTATGTAATTAATTTTTTAATGTATTAACATAATTGTAGGAATAAATAATTTTATGGCGTATGTGTTCGAAAATATCTTTGCTATTTTCCACCTTCAACTAACACCCATGATAACTTGGTCATAAACCAATATAAAGATAATTAAGTTTAAGAATAGAACCATTATTAATGCCCACTTTTACGTCTGCATTACTCTTCAATGTTCTGTATTACTTACAATAGATAAACCCTTGCTTTCAAACATACCTAAAAGGCGTTTTCTTATAAAATACACGGATATATTTTCTTTTATATAAAACAATCTATTTTCTTTTACAGTTTAATGCTGCTATAAATTGACAGCTCTAATTTCCTGAACTTTTTTTTTTTTTTTTTTTTTTTTTTTACCCCCCCTGAGTCGGACCCACAATTAAGTATAAACACAACTCAGGAGGGGCTGCTCTC
>JAAAKQ030519109.1:23554-39030 GCA_010016005.3 Zanna intricata | reverse complement strand
ATGAATATTGATGAATAAATAAATATTTTTTCCTAAAAATATAAAGTCGCCTTACTTTTTGAACACACCTTGTATATATTCTACAAGTCAAACTTATATACCACAAGATAATCTTGCCCCATTGTATCTCCACAAGTCCACTTCAATTGCCCAACATTATAATTAGAAACAATTACCTCTACATCGGTGGAGTAAGAGCTGTCAACATACCAGAAACTCAGAATAGTGTTTATAACTCAATTGGCCAACAATATATCCAACCATAAGCTCTTCTAATTTAGTCCCCTGCATGAGCCTAGGCTGTGGGCCAATCACAAAGCTTTTGTGAATAATGATACAAAAAACAATATCGTCAAAATAAATCTTCCAACTACTTAAACCCAGCTTTATAAAAGAAACTCTTGGTTTCATCAATAAATGTAAAATTAAAATGTGACTTGGATGTCTGTAGTCTCATTTTATTACACTAAAATCATTTTGAAATGTTTCTATTATTAGTATTTAGAATCAATTAAAAAAAAAATTATTATCACTTGAAATGAATACATAAGTTTGTCTAAAATGGAGAATTGTGATTATTCCAACAGAATATAGCAGCAATGCTATTTTAAATACAGAAATATAATTTATATGGTTAAAGGATTGAGGTAGTGATAATTATCAAGTATGTTAATTTCAATTAACGTAATTTCAACATGGTACTTGAAAGAATTGGATCACAATACTGAAAAGACTCACAAAATGATTTTCTTTGCATACCAAATCCATAAAAAATAATTTAATGAAATAAATTTAACTTACCGAAAAAATGTAGCAAAAGGAGATAATACAGTATTAACACTACCACTAGCATTATTGGTTTCTTCATTAGAATCTCCATCATTCAATGTTTTACGGCAGATAGGACATGTGCCATGCTAAAAATATAAAATGATTAAAATAATTTCAATATTATTGCTTTTGTTTTCTAGTAAACAAAATATCACTTAGCAAACAGCATACTACATTGTATTCCATACATGTATGTATTTAATACATACATATATCCATGTATCTATGTATAGAGTACATAGTTACATAAAATCCATACATTTAGCACATATATATTGAAAAAATTCCTAGCCTACATCATCACCTACTTTTTTAATATATTTATCAATATATTTTTATATTTTTTTAATATATTTCATAAAACTTAATAACTTTTAATTAGAACGGTTGTTTTTTTTAAAATTTTATTTAATAAAATATATCTGGAGGGTATAATTTGGGTAACGTATCAATACTTACTTTAATTTTTTTTTTTAAATCCTTCTTATTAAAAGAAAAAAAGTGTTTGTATACATAAATAATCTTCTAACTTAAAATTATATAATATATATAAAATGATAAGTAAAAAAAAATCTCATTTGTTGACATTTTATCAAAGTGCAGTTTTTTGCACACTAGTTTTAAGACCAATATAGAATCCTCAATTATAATCAGTTCGTCTCAAGAACTGTACTGTTTGAATTAATATTTTTTATTTCTAAAACAAAGAATTGTTACATATACAATTAATAACAAATCTACAGTTTTTCAATTGACCATTATTTATATTATATAAACTGTAGTATGTAAACAATTACAGTACATAAATTGTGATACATTATTAATTGTATAATTATAGTGACTTGCCTGTCCATGCATCCACTGCGTTGCATTTGTATGAACCAGTTTTCCTAATGACCACTATAAACAACTTTCCTCATCGGTTAAGCAAGTTGGTAACGGGTTATCTTACAACAGATGACACAGTTGCTTCTGGTGTTTTACATACTCTGTGATAATTTGATTTGAAAATATTATTATTGTGTTACTTTTCCATTTGATAAAATTGAAATTTTAGTGCTGGCATACTTATTTTGAAAGGGATTTGTTTTTTACATACATATTTATATAATTATATACATTATTTATGTACTTTGCTTGAATTAATTTGGTTTATTTTAGTTAGTTTAAATGACATAAAATATAAATCAATGGATAAATGGCTTAATACACCAAAAACACAACACAAAACATCATCAGTTTAAAAAAAAAAAAAAATCTTGTACCACTAAGCTACACTTCAGAATCAAAATTTGCTCTGAGTTAAGATCTGTACTTAAATATGAAAAGTTGTAAAAAAAATATAATCCTCAGCACATTAATACTGGATTACCACAGATGTAAACAATCAGCCACAAAGTCAGCATGTAATCTCATTTTGAAATTCTTAAGTCAAGCATGAAACCCCCTCATTATTGAAACTGTAACTTTGTACTAAACATTCAATATTATAAAAAGAATCCAAAGAATTTTTTTGCTTAAAAATTTTCAGAGATAAAATATACAAAGAAATTTAAGTTGTCTTTTGCAGGCAGTACTCAAGAAACAGTTGAGGTATCTTTTTAAGTGAGCTTACTAACAGCTTATTGTGAAAAAAAAAATACAATCAGCCAAGACCTGTTGTTACTTGAAAGACCTGCTGTTACATGCTGGAAGAATTGTCAGCTAAACAGCTACATACAATATGATTGTCAATTAATATTGTGCACTGCAGAATTGAAAGTATGGCAGTAAATGTTGAAGAGAACTAGCTCAAGTCAAAAATAGTGATTTTTTTTTATCTTACATATTTATACATATTCATATTTTGTCTTACTTATATGAGAACACAGATGTAAAGAAACTTTGCTAATCTTGTGGTTTATGTACAACATAAATTTCAAACTACAATTAAAATTAAAGACTATTATTTACTTTGGGATGAGCTATCAACATGAAGGCTACTGCCCGTGAAATTTAAAAAAAAAATATGGATGGACTGGAGTGGAGGCAGTGTGTTGGCTTCTGTTCTAAAGGTGCTCAAGCTATGACAGGAAAATATGACGGTCTGCCACCAAAGTAAAATCAGTTACAAAAAACTGTACCCTCATTCACTGCAGCATCCACAGACACTTTAGCAGTAAAACAAGATACCAAAACAATGTGTTCATTAGAAGGTCATCGAGATGGTCAGGTCTCAAGAGTTTAAATTCTCGTTTATTTCCTAAACTATTCTCAAATAAGCAGAAAACACATTCAGTTCTTGCTATACGCAGAGGTGAGATGGCTTGGAAAAATGTTAAGCACATAATCTCATCAATAGATGAGATTACATTACGAACACCATTTCTTAATGTTTACTGAAACTTTTGAAGAATAATTAAATTAAACTATTCTGAATTCCTGTGATATGAAACACTTTAATATTGAATCTCATTCCTGGAACCCAACTAACAATCAGAACAGAATTTTTGATAGAATTATCTTATGATTGAGGTTTGAAAATGTTGTTTACAAAATTAAGAGCTATGTGAATTTTGACTAAGGATTAAAAACAATATTCATCACAGTCCAGAAAAGCATTGTTACTTTCAATTCCATTTTCTACTATATTTATTTGTGAAAAACTAGATTTTCTTAATAAAAAAGAAAGAAATTTCTTGATAAACTTAATCTTGATACAAATTTGCGCTTAAAATTAAGTTCCACAGAACCAGATATCTCTTCATTTGTTTTAAGCCAACAGCACCATCCTTCTCACTGAATTTTCAGTTTTCAAGTAATTGTTAAGTTAATGCGTAATGTAATATTTCCTTGTAAATGTTTTATAAGAAATGATTAAAAAATTTCTAACAAATAAAAACTTTTAGTACACTATTTATTTTTTATAAAATACATAGTTTCAAAAAATATTGTAATTTTTTAATGCTTTACCATTCTGATATATAATTATACCACTATCCTAATGACATATTACAAATTTATAATTCAGTGGTAAGCTAGTGAACTGTAAATTCACATAAAGGTGTATACAAAAAAAAAAGAACTGCTGATTTAAATTATCATACATTACAAATTACAACATAAATTACAAGATAAAGTTACACAAGCAGAAGTGGGTGGATCGGAACTCCCTGATGATGGCACTTGTAGGTGAGCACCTGATCTGGAATTTGTAGGTTAAGGCCAGGAAGAGAAGCCCTTCAGCAGAGGAGCGCATTGGCTGTCCAGAAGAGGGAATCTGTGTGTTCCTAGGAGGCTGGGAGAAACCCAATGGGAACCCCCGGGAAGGGCAAGACAGGGAGGGCAGACTGCTGCCATGACACCCTAATGGCGGGTCCAGTTGCCTTGGTGGTGTTAAAAGAAACATAAAAGAGTGGTATGTTTAAGAACACACCACATGGTAATTTTAAAGACAATTTTTACCAGTATATAGAAATTTGTTTAGTGTGAACATTCGGAAAAACGTTTGAATATCCGCTTTAAAATTTGATGCCACAGTCAATGTATTATACAACTCTTTTGACATCACAGTCAATATTGTATAAAACTCTTTTGGCATATGTTAAATCATGTCACAACCACATACAAAACAGTTCTTGAAATCTATGAAAAAACAAGAAAGTGAGGTCTTTTTTATCATGCCATTAGTCATTGCATTTTCTCCATAAATTTCACTAATCTGCAGATGAATTTCTACGGACTCAGAAAAAAAGATAAAAATTTGAATTTAAAAGTACCCAGTTATGGGTCATAAGGTCTTAAAATTAAAGTATACAAAAAAATCATAAACAAAACCTCCTTCTTCAATAACAGAATTTGTGTCAGCATGCATACATAAAAGGATGATTAAAAAGCTCTAGTGACCACATTTGTTAATAGGCCTTTTACATTTTGAACAAGCCTAATAATATTATATATCGGGTAGAACTTAAAAAAATATTTTGTAATGTTTTAATTTTATGGAAATCTATCTATTACATTTTTTTATGTAGCCAGTAATTTAGTAATGTATAATGTAAGTTTTCATTAAAATAATAATGTTCACACAAACTGTCTATGACAGCTGTAAACAAAATATTACTAAAAAAAAAAATTATATAATTAAATTGCGTAATTTATATTAAATACCTTAACCAAAAAAATTGTGGATGACCGATACCAGCTATAAGTAAATGCTTGCATTGACAAGTCAAATGCAATGTAAGCAAAAAGGAAGGTTTCTTCCTTTTTGCTTACTTCAGACATTTCTACAATGTAATCATTACACTTAAAAAATCAACATTCATTATTGCCTCTTCTACCTTACAATTTTTAATTTATTGTAATCATGAAAAAGATCGAGACATATAGTATACAGCAACAAATGAATCATGCAAATACAAAAGTAAGCAATTTATTTTTGTTTTTATTAGCTGTAAATAATATAGAATAAAACATGTCTTCAAAAAAAAAAAAAAAAATTTAAAACAACAGAATCAGATCACTTCCAAATACTTTTAAATTACAATAAAAAAAAAAAAAATAAATATTGAAAGTATAACATGAGAAGAATTCAAAGTAATAATTAATGGCATGAACCAAGAAGAAAAATTTTTATATTCTATAATTAACAACTACGGCAGTTTTCAAAAAGTTCACTTATAAAATTCAAAAAATAAACACTTCATATACTTAAGAAAAAAGAAAAAAACACCTAAATATAACAACATAAATTTACATTATGTGAACAAAAACATATTACATATGTAAACTGACCAATTCAAGCCATGGAATGATGCAAGGACTATGATAAACATGTTCACAAGACAGTTTCCTTACTGGTTCGTCAACTTTAAAGTCTTCCCAGCAAACAGAGCATTGCAGGCTAGAATCTGTAACAAATATGATTAGCTATGAATATTCACTGAAATACTAAATCGATTACTTTATGAACCCGTGTGAAATAAAAGATACTGAACACAAAGTGCTTAATACATTATTCACAATGAACATTTTACTGAAATTATCAAGTCTGATTTGACCAAATTATGCTTTTAGGATTCATGAAATTTTATTTAGCATTCATCAATATATACAGCACAATTTCATCTCAATATCATTCGGATAGTATCACCACAATCATTCGTAGATAAGAAAAGAGTTTGGCTTGGAATCTCTGAATAAATTGCAAATACAAAAAGCAGAAATAGATAAAAATATAATTTTCTAAGACAGATTCCTTAAACATAATTTTAAAAAATAGCAGCACTACATATAGCAAAAATATTCACCATCTATCAATTCAGTAAATATATATTTATGTAATTCTCATAAAAGATCAAGTTTGTAAAATGGCATTTTGAAATAATTATTTATATAAGGTTAAGTTTAAAAAAATGATTATTATATTGGGCTGGTAATATTAATTTAGATCTTTTATTTAATTCTTTAAGAATAATTTCTATTATCAAGCGAATTGATTTCTACCTCTAATTTTAGGTAAAATTATTACACAATCTACAACAATTCTAGAATATCATTACATCCTAAACAGATATTTCACATTTATCGGTTCTTGAGAATAATACACATATCTCAGATACTGATTTTAATCAAATAAATGATTATTTTAGAAAGTGTATGATTAGACCAAAAAGTCAAGTGATCATGATTATTATGAACAAGACTACTAATTTACTTTTTATTAATTACAAAAATTTATATAAATTAATAAACAGCCAAAAATCCATCAGTACAACAGGAGAAACACTTTTTTCACTACCACCTCTTTCTCATAAAATGACATCCTTTGTGGCACTTCATATTTAAGATCTTTTTTAAGATATTTTATCAGTTTCAAGAATTTTATGTTAACTGAAGTTAATTCTATGGTTGTAAGCATAACAAAAAACGAAAAGCCTATTCAGTTTGTGGCGGTGGAGCACTGTCCAACTGCACAGCATGTACTGAAATATCAAATAACTTTCTGTAGTTCAATTTCATTAATTCTGTGTGGATTACATTTTATTTTAACTCTATATGCAGACTTACAAATAGGATAATTGGGGTAATACATTGTAAACATTTAAATGAATTTATGAGGCCTACATATATGGGAAGATTTACAGATAATAAAACCATTAATTGTTTTGTAGTATAAAAAGTGACATTAACTTACAGTAGACAACGTTTATTTCCATAAGAATATTCTTCTATAAAAAAATCTTAATTTATGACAATGTGGTGTGAGACCTATACCCTACTATTCCCCGTTCCTATTAGTTGCACTTACTATTATTTTAAAATTTATTCGCTATCAAAGTACTAATTAGGTTATTATCTGATGGTGTATCAGTAATTCCAGGTACTTACAAATTGTAATGTTGATGTGTATAGCAAAGTAAGGCTCATTTGAAAACATGAAAGGGCAATTTTGTAGTGAAGCAGGCATGGTTCCTGGGGAAGTAAGGATAAAGATTTTTATACTTCAAAGTATAATGCCTGCTTAATGAAGCAGGTAAAAGACACACTTATAAGAAATTCCTCAAATATCCTTAACCATTATTAGTAAAATCATTCCTCCAAAACAAATTTTGTAAATCATATGTTTTAAACCAATACTCGTTTATTCCATCAAAAAAATTATGAATTATTTAACATCAGAAGAAATTGTTAAATTTGAGTGGCTAGAGTGCTAAGTTCCTGTCTTCCCAATAACATTTAAAAAAATAATTATTTATACATTTATATTTTTTCATGTCATTTTATGAAAAAACTATTAAAGTACCAAAATACTGTAGTTTTAGCTAAATTAAAACACTTAGCCGACCTCTGCAATGGAGTGATACAGAGTCTTCCTTGCACCAGGAAGGTATGACTTCAAACCCAATCAGGTTTGGAATTTTTCACATGCTATTAATTCATTTAATATAATCAAAAAAAGAGGGAGAAGAGTAATTGCAACTGGATTTAGATTTATATTTACTTTAGGGAGATAAATAAATAGTGTCAAATAACTGAACTTCAATTTACCACATTGTAAAAAGATAATACTGACATTTTAACCAATGCTTAGGCAATAAAGGAGAAATCTTACTGTGTACCTCAGAACAAAATAAACATACTAGAAGGAAGTTGATTAAATTGAAAATAATTATAAACACAGTAGTGAAATTATGTATATGCTACAGACCTCAATGACTATGCCATAAAAGGCACCATTCATTCATGGAAACAATGTGGCAATCAACATGTAAAAATGAAGCTACTAATACACAAAAGGAAACAGCAAATCATCATAAAATACACTACAATAATAATAATAAACATTTTTGATATGCAAGAGAGTTTCAAAACAAACTGGGAAACGTTTCAACAAGTATATAAGTTTAATGGCTTTACTTTCCATTACAGTTGCCACTGGCTCTGGTGTTACTATAGACTGTAAGTTTTGCCTTTAAGTTTAATAGCTTTTTACTCAATTTTTGAATGAAACTGATGATCAACTTCCTTCTACTGATCTAAGGCCCTGAGTCACAATTATGATGGGATTATCAAGAACTCAAAAGGTTTTTAGTTCAATTTTTTAGTTAGAAGATGCTTTTATTTGACAATGAACACTAGCAAATTTCTTTCACGTAAAGAAATACTGCATTATTCAAAAAGAATAAACCAATTTCATAAATTAATATTCTATTAAAGAAAAGTAATACAAAATTCCTATCAAATCGCATGTATTCTACTCATAATAAAGTTTTAATTCCTGTCTTACAAGTGACTACCAGAAGCAGTATAGACAACATCAAGATAAAAAGAGAATTCCTCCCAGACTTGTAACAATTTGTCATGGATTTAATGAGTTTGATTGCAGTTCATATTCAGTGTTTAAGATAATCAATGTTTGTGGGTAGCGACAGACAAAAACAATATCTTTAACATATCCCCACAAGAAAAAAATCGCATACAAATAAATCTGGAGATCTTGCAGATCAAGCACAAAAAGCAAGATCTGAGCACCTTTTTGACCAATCCATTGTTGAGGCAATTTTTTATTCAAAAAAGCTCATACAATCACATGTCAATGAGGCAGTGCTCCATCTAGTTGTAAAAATAAGTCATCTGAATCTGTTTTCAGAAACACAGTAAGAGCCAGTTTTTCAAGCATGTCCTATACTGGTGTTTCCCTTAAAGAAAAAGGGATTCTAAACAGTGTTCTTATATAATACACAGAACACATTCACCTAAGGAGAATCTACCTCAATCAACTGTTACATGTGGGGATTCCAATCCCCAAATGTGAATATTATATCAATTTACTGTGCAAATTTAAGTGAAAAATTGCTTCACCAGTGAAAATTAAATTTGAAATTAAGGTTACGTCTTCCATTTTCTCCAGCATCAATTTTCAAAATTCCAATTGCTTCCTTTTGTCGTTATGGGAAAGTGCTTGAACGAGCTGTAGTTTAGTTTGATAGCTAAATGCCTTCTTAGCATATGCTAGATAGTGGTTGAGGAATTTATGGACTTATGTGAGTTACATTGAAATGCATTACGAATTCTCTCCACTTGTTCTTCTGAAACCCTGGTCATCCTGTAATTGTTCCTTTACACACACCCAGTTTCCTCAAACTGTCGAAACCACCATAGAATATTCTTCGAAGAAAGCGGATTAATGTCAAAACACTTTCAAAAAGTATACTGCACTGTGACTAGTGTATCTGTTTTCTTCATCTCGAAAACAATAATGCCTTCTATTAGTTATAGGACCTCAAAATGGTGCATCAATTCATGTGGTAGTTATTTGAAACTTAGAAACCTAAGCTTTCAAATGATCTGTGAATAATTCTATAACAGGACTACTGAAATAAAAAAATGCATCTTGAAATCAGTTCATTCTTTTTGAATAACCCGCTATTATTTACAATACAAAACAAAGAGTACTGTAATATTTGCATGGCTGCATCACATAATTATGTTTTCTAAAACTTCTTTAAAATCCAGGATTTCAAAACGATGTAGGACTTCTAGATTATGTAACAAAAATAAATTCCTAGTGTTCAAAAAAGTGAAATTTTTTACATTTCACAGAAAGAGCTTACCAACTTGATCTTGTGTAATTATAACAACTGGTATCTCTTGAATCTTGTCTTTAGCTAAAGGAGGCGGTCCAGTGCCATCCATCTGATTCAGAAGTTGGGTAACTATTGCATCTAGACCATCACGACCCCATGCATAATCACCAGGATTACCAAGGAACAAACTAAACAAACAACCACACAAAAAATTTCTGATAAAAAAAATTATTAATTTAAAATAACAAGCAGCTTAATTTGTACTTTTTTTAACAATGATAATAAGACAAATAATGAAAAATACCAGACTCTTGCTGGGAATTGAACACTGAACCAGTGGAAGAGCAGCCAGCACACAGACTGCTATGCCAACTGGCTAACCATTCAGAGCAGTGGTTGAAGGCAAATCTACTTACAAACATATTTTTAACTTAAATTTAAAAGAAAATGTAAAAAGAAAAGAAAAACATAAGTGAGAATATTAGCAGTGAAAGTAAATGAAAATACATTGTTCTTGTGTTTTTAATATAATATTAATAAACACACAGAATAAAATTTCATCTACCCAATTAAATGAATATCTACAGAGAAAGATAAATAAATCCACACGAATAACATTCCTGAATGTTACCTTTTATTTGGAGACAATAAAGGAAGAAAAATTATGTAAATACTTAACAGAATATCAGAACTTCCAAAACACATCAAACCAATATACACCAAGTTACAAATTTAAATTTATAATTATTTTATTTAAATAATTGCCTTTTATGATTATAAAAATATCATAAAAGGCATAATATTTAAATAATCTAAAAACACAGAAAATAAATTAATATTATGTGCAACATTATCAATAAAAATAATGGTGGAACGATTTATGATTTTACCAGCAAGCATAAAAGTGAAAATGCAACTCACAATGTTATAGATCATGCACAACCTTAAATTGAATGATATAGTAGAAAGATAACCAAATAACGAAATAATTATTGAATTAGATTTAACACAGGATATTAGAGATTTTTTAACAGAACTAACAAGACTTTTTTAAAATAATGTACATAGTGTATATTACTTTTAAAAGTTACAAAAATAAAATACCTCTGTAATATGTTGACAGGAATGTTGAACTGGATAAGTAAGGAATGGATAAGATTCATGTAACCAGTTTCAAAATTGTAGACATTTTCAAGGCTAAGAATACACACCATAAAAACATATCATTTTGTAATTCTTAATTTAAAAAAATTTTTTAAGATTTTAAACCATAAACAAATGCCTTAAACAAAAACAAAGTTATAACTTGCACATATTCCTTGATTTGTAAGCATTTGAGGGTGTTGTTTGTACACCTACAAAAAGAGTAAGCAAATAATTACTTAACTGTGATTATTTCATAAATCACAACCATAATTTGAAAAGCTTACATAACTCATGCATTAAAAAAAAAGATGCATAAAGTATAATGATTTTTAATTTCACTTCGCAAATGCACAAATTCTTCAAGTAAAACCAAAAAAGATAGTTGTTCAGAAATCCTCTTTATATTTTTTCTATTAGTTTCATCCCACAATGTAGGAATTACACTTTTTAACAAGCGATGTTATGAGTATCAGAATAAATGTCTTAATGCATCCATAAATACATGAACATAAACGTACTAGACACATACTAACATCAGTAAAGAAAAAAATGTTACACCTTGACAAATGAAGGAAAAAATAGAGTTCTAAATGTAATCACCTTATTATTTCCTGCATTATTCACGCATTCAATTTTATTTTTAAAGAAAAAAGTACTAGAAATTTCTACTGAACTTAGGAGAATAGCTGCTTCAAAAACCTGCAATTAAGCTCCTTTTGATTTGCTGTTTGGCAAATTTCAATATATTATAACAGAGCAATAATCAGTCCTGCTCTTATTTCAAACTTATGTATATGAAGGTCACATTCCCAACAATATTAATAGAAATTCTGCTTTCCTTCACAATTGTATCAGCATCCCATTTTCAAACGATAATAACCCATTAGCAGTTTTTGCCCATCAAAAAAAAAAAAAATCCCATTTTTAACTGAAAATATAAAATAATATACACAGCAGTAATACTGCTGTTAAAACACCTATTTCAGGAAAAAATATTCTTAATACTGACCGAGAACTGAAATAATACTATAATAATTTGTTTTATTTAATTCTTACCACACAAAAATACAACACCAGATAAATTTTTTTTAAGTACTTGGAATAACAAAAATCTTTACTTGAGAAAACAACTTTTTTAAGCATCTGTGAAAAAATTATGGAACACTGAAATTGCACTATTATAAAAACAGTATATTTAATATGCATTAATTTGTTGTAATTGCTACAGGTTTTCTTCAAATAAATGAAAATTCGGATAAATGATAAATCAAATAAATCAATTCATCAATTACTGATAAATCGAAACTCAAATAAATGAGAATAATGCAGGAAAGAATAAGAATTAATTAATTCTTCAAAACAAGCACTTACTTTTTTGAAACTACTTGAATAAAACTAATGTCTCACAAAGGTTGTTAATTTGACAATGAGAAAATTAAAGACACAAACAAATTATAATATTCTTGTTTACTGGGATTGCTGCTCAATGTAATCATTGCACCAGATAATATTTTGTTACAGCTTCATGCACAGTACACATTTAGAGCAGTATTAGTATGGCTCTAAATCAGCTAATCTTTGGTTCAAATCCTGGCAAGTCTGGAAATTTTTCATGTAGATCTCTCACCACATTTTTGTAAAAATGTACAATAAAAATAATTGCCTGAAGGAAAGGAATTTTATACTTTATAAAGTTTCTACACTTTAAAAATGTTACAAAGCAGATAATATATGCATTGTATTATATATATATATATATATATACACACACACAAATTATATTTATAATTTTTTATAAATATATATATATATAAAACCCAAGTTATTATATTTTTCAATGTACATAATGTCAGATATACTGGTTTATCCGATTTTTTGTAAAATCAAAAATATTATCAGAATATAATAATTTGATGAAACAATATAGAAAATAATTGTATACTTATTTAACAATTAAGAATGAATTTAAAAAGAATAAATTTTTAAAAATAACTAAAAGTTTAGTAGCAAAATACCCTAAAATATTTTTAATTATAACAACTTAACATATCACTCCAGATTACACACTTCTGAATCAACTGCACCAAAATTAACTGGACTCCAAAAATGCATAAACCTGGTATCCTGTGAACTTTAATTCTTTTTATAACTGCTCCATCGAATATCTCCAAAATAACAACAAAATAATTAGGATGAATTTAGACTATAATTATAAAAAATGGATTGAATTTGTAAACAAATTACAAGACTTAACAACTGGAGAAAAAATTAGGATGATTGGCTACGATATTAATATGTTTCTAGCATATCCATAGATAAAACAACTAACATAAAAAATAAATAAATATACAATCATGAAGACCTTTTGGTTATTGACAATATTATTATTATTAGAACTATATGCCAACGAAATCACTTTAAATTTGCTGACAAATATTATACATTACCAATGGTTTTTCCTTTGTCAACCATCATATCAGAGATCTGCTTGCAAGATTTTGAAAATAATATTGTTTATAGCATTACTCCAACTCCAAGATATTCTGCTATGGACCTGGTATGTCGATATTTTTTTTATAATTTTTTTTTTTGTGACCTTAGTATCACTTTAGTTCAATTTCTGGGCCAGACCATTCTGTAATCGGTTCTTCCCATTCCCGAATTGTGTGAGTTGTTTTAATCTTCCTTCTTTTCTTTTTGCCCTTCTTCTTGAGGTGTTGTGATCTTCTGGTGACATCTGTCCTTGTCTGAATACACCCTGTTGGATTTCTTTTTGATTTTAGGTTCAAATGTTATCATAGTACTTTTAATTAGTTTGTTGAATTTTTCAGATTTTGCGATTAGATCTTCTTAACTCTTCCATATCTTTTTGAAATTCCCCTATCCATTTCAGTTTTGTTGCTCTTTCCCAATATCAGTTAATTATTTTATTTGCAAGTCTGGTGTTTTCTGCTCTAAGTAGGTGCCCCAAGAATGAAATTCTTTTTTTCCTGAAGAAATTAATTAATGGGGTTATTATTTTATATACGTCTTCATTTGGGATTATTCTCCACTGTCCTTCCACTATGTTTTTCTTATTTATGCACTTGCTGACTTATCTTCCTTTCTAACCTTTCAATCCTTTCTACTTCTCTAATTTTGTATGGTCCGAAGAGAGTCTCGCTGGCGTACTGTATTTCCAGAAGAATTACTGAATGGTAATGTCTGATTTTAGTTTTTGTAAATAGGTATTTCTTTTTGTATATGTTTTGGGTAATTATTAATGATTTTTTTAAGTTTTTCAGTTCTTTCTTGCCAGTTTATTTTCACAACGATGTTATGTGTTATGGTATCTCCTAGATATTTAAATTTTCTTACTAGTTTCACTTTGTTTTCGTTTACGTTTATATGATTAATGCATAGTGGATCCCTGACCATAACTTCAGTTTTTTCATATATTTTCAAACCCCTTTTTTCCTGCAAGTTGTTCTAGGTGTTTCTATTTGGGTATTAGCCTCTTTGATGTTGTTTGAGAGAAGAGCTAGATCATCTGCAAAACCCAAGCAATTTGTTTTAATTTTTATTCTTTCATGATTTAATTTTCCTCCATTCTCTAATTATACATCCTAGTGCGCAAATAAATAACAATGGGGATAATCCATCTACCTGTCTCAATCCCGTTCTTACTTCAAATGCATCTGATATATCTCCTCTGAATTTAACTTTTGACATTGTGTTTTTTAAAGTTAGGTTGATAATTTTAATTAGTTTTGGATGCAGACCAAAGTTTCTCGGTATTTTTAATAGGGATTCCCTATGTATACAGTCACATGCCTTTTTAAAATCTATAAAGGATATTACCAGTTGTTTGTCTCTTGATTTGTAATAATCGAATATGAGTTTTAGGTTTAGTATCTGTTCCAGACAGCTTCTTCCGGATCTAAATTCTCCCTGGTATTCCCCCAGTTCACTTCCTAGTTGATCTTTAATTCTGTTACAGATTATCAAGAATAATTATTCTTGATAAATTTTGTATATGCAATCCAATAAGGATATCCTTCTCTAATTATTTGGGTTGTTTTTTCTCTTTTTTATGGATTGGGCATATTATTTCTATTGTCCATTTTTCTGAGATTTCTTCATTTCCCCATATTTTTTTTATTGCTCCGTGTAGACTTATCGCATTTGTATTCCCTTTATATATAATGAACATCTAATAATTTTGAATAAATTAGATTCATATGATAATGGTTTAAAATTTACTTTTAAAATCGATAAAAAATAAATCACTTAGATGTTAGCATCAAAATTAATAGTAATATTCAATTTATAACATTAGTATGTAGGAAACCCACAACCAATAAAACCACACTATATATATATATATATATATTAAAATATTAATATTAATATTCAAATCATCCTTGGTCACATAAAATTAATACATAC
>JAAAKQ030519109.1:7490-18818 GCA_010016005.3 Zanna intricata | reverse complement strand
AACCACTGGCTGCACACGAGTTTGCAGTAACAATATAATGAGTGATGGTTCTGCAAGAGATTGGTACAGGAAATTCGGGGAAGGGCGAAGTAATTTGCATGATAAAGAAGAAAGAGGGCAACATTCCAATGTGAATGATGAACTTGTAGAAAAAAATTGAACATACCCATTAGTGATTAAACATCACATGGTAATGCAGCATCACACCGTCACTAGCAATAATGGTCTACCAAACTCGTTTAAAGTGGCAGATTGTTTACCATTCCCCTTATAACCCTTATTTGTAAACATCACATTGTAATGCAGCGTCACACAGTCACTTGCAATAATGGTCTCTCAAACCCGTTAAGTAGCAGATTTTTTACCATCCCCTTATAACCCTTATTTGCAACAGTTTGATCTCTTCAGAAAATGAAATAATTGGCTGCAACTCAACACTTCAAAATGATTACATGGTTGTGTGCATCTTGACATATCACAACAAATTCTTCAGCCCATTAACAAGACAATTACAGAAAAGGTCAACTGACGGTAATGAAATTTCCTATGACTATCACGCCAATACACTGGCTGAATTAAGAGATCCCCAGAATTAACTGATTAAACACAGAATAAGTCGCACACAAAATTTTCCTCTGTACTTCAAGCAGAATAATTTTATTACTTAAATGTTCAAATAATTAACTGCTACCCACAACCAAAATCATGATTCAATTTGCCAGTTTTTCATCCTAACAATATTCAAATCAAAAATAAAAAATTATACATAAATATATGTTAATTTTTGCCTATTCTGTTTTAATAATCCACTTATCCACTACATTATAAGAAATAGCTAACCCCACACCAACTTTAGTTCGCTTCATGGGATAATACAGTAAAATGATCATTTTTCAAATATTTACTGATCAAGCATATTATCTCTGTTTAAAAATATTACTCATTTTTGACTGAATGTATATAATAATTTTTAATATCCACATTAATTAATAACCAATTATTTTATACTAGGCTATTTATGTTCAGATTTTATAAAAGAGATGTCCACTTATTGCTTTTCCAATTACATATAATTACTAAATGTACTAGATTTTTTTCTGCATTTTTCAATTAACATCACATCACCCAAAATTACCTGTACAAATACTTAAAAAAATTAATTTAATATGAATTATTGCTAATACTGTTGGAGATTCATAATTAATATAAGCTACAATATTATAATTATTAGTTTCTTTAATATGAATACTTGATTGTATATAAAATATTTCATCAAAGAAATAATTCATGTTTAATTCATGTTTTATCATAACATTGTAGCTTATATTAATTATGAACCACCAATAGTATCAGCAATTCATATTATTTATTATTTTTTTTTTTTTTTGTACATGAAAAAGCAATAAGTAGATCGATATCTCTTTATAAAATCTTCATTCTCTATCAAAGAGAAAACAAATTTCTTTCAGGATCATAATCAACCAACATAAATTATATAGAAATTTGAATATAGACAGCATCATAAATTATATCATAAATGTACATGGACAGTGTCATGATACAAAACCAATGTCTTACTTAATTTGCATGTACAAAAGTACAATGCATTTTGAAAATTTACTGGGCAATGTAATTATCTAAGTGTAATCGTGAAACTATTTTTAATTATTACTTTATATTTTTAATTCATAATTTTACAGAAAGAGACATCATAGCAACTGAAATAAAAAATGTTGAAAATAACCTTCTCTAACAACAATACAACAATCCACACATTTCAATTATATCATGCATGATCTGTTGTGACATACTGCTCGTTTTACTGTCCCCCATAGAAAATAATCTGGCAGTCAGATCAGGTGATTGAACAGGTGACAAATCCCTCAAAATGATTTGTTCATAGAAGAAATTTCATAAAAAAAAGTCATTAACCTGTTAATTAACTGTGTGTGCAATAGTACCATCTTGTTTGAACCAACCAAGATCAATTTCCACTTTAGTTAATCAATTAATGAAATTTGTTAAAGTAGCACAATAACAAATTAACAGTACATTTAAAAAAGATAGGACCCACAATGTGCATTCTACTCACACCGACCACCCAAACTCCCATTTTCACTTCATGTAAAGATTGTTTGTATAATTCATGGGAGTTGTTGACCAGTCATGTATTTTGAGAATTAATTTAGCCTCCTACATCAAATCACGCATCATCTGTAAAAAACTATGTTGAGGATACCGGCAGAATTTTGGTCAATAAAACATTTAAACAACCAACAACAATTTAGTCTTTTGGCATGATCTGTATGTTTCATTTCTTGAACACATATTACTTTGTAGGGGAAAAGTCTCATTTCTGTTTTTTAGAACTCTATGTGTTACATAAAAATACACATGAAAAATTACATTAACATGAAAAATTATTTATTACAACATGTAAATAATAAAAATCCATTATGATGCTCCACTTCTCATTTGGGTCGCTAGGTGGCAAGCCACTCCCACAGTTGAACTGACACCAAAGGCCTTTTAAACACTGACCATTAATTTTTAATGCATATCTGATTTTGAAAAATAATCATCGTTGTTCCAAAATATTCTTAATTTCTGACTTCAGTCAATTTTTGTCTATCTTTGAGACAAAGCTTTGTAGTTAATCAAATTTTTTCTTATCTGATTTTCTAAAGGTAAATATTTCAACTGTAAAATGCTGAAATCCAGATTGTCTCTGAAAGTACCTGCCACAAAGCGATGGCATCTATAAAAATGAAAAAGTTTTAACAAGCAGGAAGTTCAACCCAAACAAATGAGAACATCAGCTGCAAATAGATGTGCAATGAAAGAAACCCAATCCAAAAATGTGTTTTTTTACAACGAACATAACTTCATCTCACGACAATGCGAATCATCAGCTGAACTTTTGCATGGGCTTGATGACCAGCTTGTTCGTTGTAGGCAGAACAGACTGTGTACTTCTAGGTCAAGGGCTGGCTTTCGAATATCAGCCTAATTTGGATTACATCACTTATAATAAACATTCAAACAATATGATGAACTGTGCAACCATTGTTATGCCAAGAAATTTAAGACAAACACCCAGCATGTGTTACACTGAAGGTAAAATTTCTCTCCCACAGCTTGAAGTACCATTGGAATCTCTCAAAGAATGAATTCTAAGATTCATCCATTATCAAAATATTTTCTCAATAATTGATTATTCATTTTGGTTGTATCTCTGCAAGTCAACATAGAGGTCATTATGGTGCTTTGAATGTTAAAGAAGTAGCTGTACTATTAGTAGATGAAGATAAAGGTCCAGAGATATTACTCTGCACTGTTGATAACCAAATAAATATCAGAGCTTCATCATTTGTATGATACTCTTCAATATCCTCTTATATTTTCTAGAGAATAAGATGGACCTTACAATTCACAATCAAATCTTAACAATTAACCATAAAACTGTTACTTGCATATAATTTTACACACATATACTAATGATTAGAACAGATACTGAAAACTATCTGCATTACTTAAAAAAAATTTTTAATCATCAGTATTGTGTTTGAATGTATAAATCTACAAGATGCAATAAATTGAGATGCCAATGCACAATCTGTTAACATTGGCTAACGCAATATTCTTCCATCTTCTTTCATTTGTTCACCTAAATATATGCATGAGAAAACACAGGATTTTATGACATATATGTAAATATGGATGCAAAATTTGTTCGTAGCTTTTACTTGCAACCCTGAGTGACCAAAAATTAAAAATGAATTTTTTTCAGGGCAAAAATCAACTAATATCTCTGAAGTTTCATCTGAAACTGAAAATATTCATCAACCAAATAACCAATAACCAAAAAAGGGAATATTTTGCCAGGTGAATTGCTATGCATACAGTGCAGAATGATAAAAGCGAGATTTACCACACGCTAACTTACTTATATAATTGGACATTTAAATTCAACCTCATGATCTCATTATTTCTGCTGAACTTCTAAATACAAATAAGGATCCATTATTATTTGAAACAGTTTGTAAAAATGATTCATAAACTTTGATCGCAATAAATTATCACCTTGCATGAAAGATAGTAAATATTCAAAAAAGTATCCCCAATAATTCATTTCAGACATAAACTGGTGATAATGAACATCCAACCTATCTTCGAACGAGTCCTGAGGATGGAGGGCAAGAGTTAATATGTGTTGGACTGTGAATGTTACTGACAACAGATGGGTTGTTTCTTGTAATCCATATATACCAAGAATTTTTAATGCACATATTACTGTAGAATTTTGCTATTTCATACAGGCTATTAAATGTATTTTAAAATAAATAACAAAAAAGACCAGATTCAGCAACCTCTTTTATAGAAAAAGATTTAGACGAGTTGAATCACTATGTTAATGATTGTTACAAGTATACCTCTACAGCAAACTGGCCTTTTTTTGATCTTCCAATCCATGAGCAATTTCATACTTTGGTACATTTGGCTGTCCATCTAGAAAATAACCTATATGCCTGATGAAGACAACTTATGTGAAGTTCTTAAAAATCCATGAAAAAATACTCACTGCTTTTTTCAATTTCTGTCAATCGGTTGACTTTGTTAGGAACCCCTTTCGTATCCTGAGGTTCATAGCTATTATACATGGAGCAATAATAAATCTTCTAGAAAGAAACATGGATTGGATTCGAAGGTTTCCCAGGTATCAAAAAAGGTATACCCACTTTGTACAGAGTATACTCACCCTTATCAAAGTAAATGCTTTCATCTATGTATGCTTTTACATTACATTCATGGACTTAACTCATTTAACAGTTTAAAGACTACTAATGATGTAATTAAGCCAACATTCAAAGTTACTTGCAGTGCATTAGGTCTTCCAGAGAATGATAATCATTATAAAGATACTCTTGCAGCCACTTTCATTTCTGAGACTATCCAAATTAAGATTTATTTACGATCAATTTAGTCTTTTGTCATCCTTCTCAATCAACCACTGTACAGGAATCATTTAAAGAAGATTTATGCAAGCCTATCCTCCCTCAAGCTAGATGTCAAAGTAAAGATGATTACTTATTCCAAAGATATAATAATATATTTATATATAAAATATAAGTCTTATTGAAATAGAAACAAGGTTGTAGAAAAGCTGTAGCGATTTCAGTTTACCGCCACCAATTCATGATGAACAATATAATAAAAACCCCATTCATACAACATTCTGACATTCTTTTACTATCAATAAACTTTAAGATAATATATTAAGATTTCTATATCAGTATTGGATCAGCGCTAAGCATATTGTGAGTGATGGAATCACTCACAATATCCAGACACAAAAAAAAAATATTTTTAGATGCTCCTGGAGATAAACGTTTTTGATTAATCTACTTCTTGCATATGTTTGATCAACAGATAGCTAGGCTCTCAGTGCAGCCTTGTCAGGCATCACTGGCAATGATCCTTGCTGGTGGTAAAACTGCTCATTCAACTTTTAAATCACCATTAAATCTATCATATAGACAAAAGTCAATTTGCTCAATATGTAACAATGGTCCACTTGGTAAATTTTCCAAGATACAAAATTTATTCCACGATTCATCGAACTCATGTCTAAGAGATTGACTATACTCTCAGACCTTCGGTACGTAATAAGTTGATAGGAGGCATAATTTTTTCTTTGCTGGATATTTTCAGCAAAATTTTCCAGTTGCAGCTACTAAAAGAACATGGGCTGATGTAATCAAAATAAGTCTAAAAATCATTACTTTTTTGGAAATCTTTTAATAATTTCAATTTAAAAACTAATATAAGAGTACACATCTTGGAGGTGAAGATGAGTTTTTAAATGGTGGTTTTAGCACATAACCTCTTTTTTTGCTAATCTCTTTGTTTCAGCATATTTTCCCTTTTCCATAATTTAAAATATTTTCCTTCCTCCTCTTCATTTCCTTCCATTCACCAAGTCTTCTATTGCATCCACTAATAAACACCTTCTCATATCATGTACTTAAATTGTCCATCTACCATTCAAATTGCTCCATTCTAAATCCTAATCCACTTGAAACTGTTTTCACTTAATATTTCTATTTACTTTTTCATGTTAATCTTCTCTGGATTCTGTAAAAATTCATCTCTCAATTTTATTTCCTTAGAAATACAAATACCTTTTTCTTGCAGAAAGCTAATTCTAAACCTCAATCAAGATATCCTTAGTAGAGTTTGCAAATTTCTTTTGCTTCTGTTGAGGAATCAACTGTACCAAAAATCTTCAAGTGATGAAATTAAGTCTTCTTATACAAAAATCATTCCATGGGTGATTTTCCTTTAATTTTTGTTGGTATAGTTCTGTTTAATGTATATATTGCAGCAAGTAGTACAGCTTCAACCTATAAAAACTTTGGTAGATGAATGAACAGCTGATTGAAATCATGACATGCAATCACATACATAATCCTATTTTCACTTTCAGCAACTTCATTTTGTTGTGCAGCAGTATGTGGAACAGTAACTGAATGATTTACTTCAATAGTCTCTTTATTAGTTCAATAGCAATTCTTTCATCCTTGTTATCAAATTTTCTTCCTCCATTGGTACATAATTATTTTTTATAGTCAATCTGGCTTCTATATTCACAAATTCAATTTAATTTTTTTTTTTCACTTCATCTTTTTTACATAATAGAAATTGAACTCTGAAACTGGAATAATCATTTTTAAAAAAAGAAAATACCAGTAACCACTTGAACCATTCTCCTTCATTGGGCCACATATGTTAGCAAAAATTAATTCTTTCGGTTTAATAAATTTTTCAATTCTTTCAGAATAGTGAATCAATGATGTTTACTAAGTCCTTCAAAAGATATATCTATTTCTACTGGTATTCCATGAACCTTAACATATTCTGCATATCGTTATTCATGCCAATTTTGCAGCATATCTGTAGCCTCAGAAATAATAAGATTTTTCTTAATGAGCGACTCTCATTCCCAAATGATAAAATTTTCTTATCATAATAAAAAAAAAAACTCCACTTCTGTAGAAAACCCATAATTTCCCTTTATTCTGAATTGGTCAATTCCCTTTTGTCCAAGCATTTTAAGTGAAAAAAGATTGTAAACTATATCTGAACAGTAACATATATATCTTGAAAATATAGATCAGATCAATTTTGACCATTAAAAACTTTTAACATTTATACAACCAGTACAAAAAACTTTTAATTTCATTCCTTGATGAATATTATTCTTTTTTTTTTTTTTTCTTTTTTTTTGGCACTTCAAAGGCTTAAAACTATAATAATACCAGTCATAACAATTTGTTAATGATACATGGCATCATTGTTAATATACCATTTGTAACAATTCAATTTTTCAATGGCAAATGGATTAAATGACTCATAAAATCATTATCAAGAAATTTATACATATCTCTCAATTGGTTTCTTTTTATCTTCTTCAACTTGATTTTTCAGATATCATGCCATAATCTTTATTTTCATCTCAATAAGGACAAAGCTTTGATAGATATTCTTCCTTTTACATTTGAAACAAACTAAACCAATGTCACAAATATGAAACAGAAACATTGCTTTTCATCATTATGTTCCAAAACTTTCAACAGAAAGATCTTTTAGTGATTAATCAAAATCTTTTGGTAATGTTTGCAGCAATCGAATACATAAATCATTTTTATCAACTGGATTACCAAGTAACAAACATTTTTGTCTTGAATTTTACTAAATGATTCTGCACACCACATGACACTGCACACCAGATTCTGCACATGCTGGTGTGCATGATTCTGCACACCAGATTCCCACTGGATATTATTAAACTTATGTCATAATAAATCTATATTTTCAGTAGATCAAATACAATAATAAATTGAAATATAATTGAAAATATTTTAGTAATTATTTCACCATTTAAAAATAAGATCTTAACATAAAAACATATCTTTATTTTCATCATGATTCTTTTAAAAGAAAATTAAGACAGGGATCTACACAATGACAAATTGATTTAAATATTATTGAAAATATTTTAGTTATTTTACCAGATAAAGGTGAGATCTTGACCAAATATATTTTTATTTTCTTAAAAAAGCTTTTATAAAAAGGGAGATTCAGTGTTCCTGGTCCAATCCAAAACTACTGATAATTAATCACTAGGATCAGGATTAGATGTTCTTCACTAAGGAGTAGATGTTCTTCAATTACAAGGTGTGATAAAAAATACGGTGAATGAATTTTTATAGCAGCAATTACTTACGCTGCATATCGATTTCAACTAGTATGTCTCATACCCTCATGTGTTGATACAGGCAGCGACAAGTTGAACATGTTCCGGCTTGTCAGTCTGCTTTTATAGCCATTACAGTGAGGTCATGTTTGCAGTGTCTGTCGTGAAACATGGATCTTGAACATCACATTAACATTAAGTTTTGTTTCAAGTTGAAAAAAGTGCCAAAGCTTACAAAATGTTAAAATCAGTGTATGGTGATAATATGGTAACTTTGAAGACTGTTTACAAGTGGTATGAGCGATTTAAAAGTGGAAATGAGTCGGTTAAGGATGAGCAACAGTCAGGATGTCCTTCAACCTCAACAACAGATGAAAATATGCAAAAAGTGTGGCCACACTTGTTCATTCAAACAGGCGATGAGTATTCAAGAGGTTACTGAAGAACTTAACATCTCCTACAGATCCGTGCAAAGCATTTTAACAAATGATTTGCAAATGAGACTAGTGAGTGCCAAATTTGTTCTGAGACTTTTAATTGATGAACAAAAAGAAAATCGTGTTTCAGTTTGCACGGAACTGAAGGATCATCTTCATGCAGATGCGGACTTCATGGCTAAAACTGTTACTGGGGATGAAAGTTGGGTCTATGGCTATGACCCCAAGACAAAAATTCAGAGTTGAAAACCAGTAACTCACCTCGCCCTAAAAAGGCTCATCAATCAAAGTCGAACATCAAGGTCATGGTCACTGTTTTTTTCAATTGTGAGGGCATAGTGCGATCAGAGTTCGTTCCAAGGGGAACAAATGTAAACTCTGAATTTTACAAGGGGGTACTGGAACGTTTGCGAAACGATGTGCGAAGAAGAGACCTAAAAAATGGGCCAACGGCTTTCTTCTTCATCATGACAATGTTCTGTGCCACAAATGGCTTCTGATTCGTGAATTTTTGGCCGCTAAAAGTCTTTCTGTCTGTCTTCCTTACTCACCAGATTTAGCCCCATGGGACTTCTGGCTCTTCCCAAAAATAAAAAATGTACTAAAAGGGAAATGTTTTGACACCATTCCTGACATTAAGAAGGCCACAACGGAGTAGCTGAAAGCCATTCCAAAAGAAGCCTTCCAAAAATGCTTCCAGTTGTGGATTCAACGTTGGAGGCGTTGAATCCACAAGAAGATTAATTCATATTTAAGGTAAATAACTTTTTTACTTTGTTTTTTATAACATAATTCACCGTATTTTTTTATCACACTTCATATTATCAACAATGGAACATAGAAATTTTCAATTTAACACTGTAACTTAATAATTAATCATACCATTCAGATTTCCATCAAAGTAAATAATTATAATAACATAAGAGGAAATTCTGAAACAGCCTTTATTTTTCCTTAAGAGTATATTGTTTTTTTGTATATTTAGGCAAACGTAGGAAACAAACAAATAAATAAATAAAATTAAACTCAATGGAGGTGTGAAATGAATAAAAATAAGCAGGGCATTCAAAACAGTTAATCAATAAAGTTGGTTAAACATACAATCAAAAACAATAACTTGTTTGTTTGGCAAAAATCTGTATTTGATCATGCATCTCAATCTCGTTTGTGTTTAGCAGTTAATTTCTCAGATCTATCTAATAACTGTACGTGTTCTTATTTCATACTTTTGTATAAGATTATGCTGTTAAATAATATATTACACTCACACAGGACCATTGGTGACATTTGTTGTTCCAGCAGCATTCCGTAACTGGCCTCCCCAACCACCACCAGCTAAATTAACTATAAAATCCTGCAGTAAATTCTCAACTGGTGCCATCTGCCTGTTTCTACCAGACCTGAAACAACATATCAGAAAATAAACATTCATAATTGATTAATATGGGCAAAAAAATATATATAAAACGATAAACCAATTTTATCAAATTATCTGTAAAACATACCTGAAAAAAAATTTTGAGCTGATTAAATAATTTCTTTTTAATCATAGTATATCTACCTGCTTTATCAATATTTAAACTCATTTAATAGATTAAAAATCGATTGAAAATCTATTTTAATCTATTATCTATGTTTCTGAACATCCCACTTCCAGCCCAGACTGACGTAGAGTGATTTCATCTCTTCATTCACATTAAAAAATGGCTTGTGTGCAATTTACAATTGCAGCTCTTTTTATACACAGTAATGAATTGAAAGCAGTAAAATTCCTTAATCCAAATTGAACACATTACACTCCTAGTAATTTGAACCAGTTTTTTTTTTCAGTTTATCTAAAGAAGAAACACATAATATAGCTCTTTTCTTAAATGTGTTACTTTTTGCTTACTTTGTTATTATTGTATGCACAAGCCAACAACCATTGTAGTTTTATATTTACTTCAAGTTGTAACAATTCAACTTGAAGTAAATATATTAATTCAATATATATAATATATGTATATTATCAATATATTGATGATTCAATATCAATATATTAATATGTTAATTCAATTTATTCATACATAATAGTACGAACAAATTAATTAATAGATCATACCCAAAAATTCATAATTATGCCCTACAATCTTTCACTTAGGGTATAAAAAATATTAATATAATTTTGAGTACATCTGTTACTGTAAATTACTAAATGTTGAACTAAATTTAGGAAAAATATCTATACTACAAAAATGTTTAAGTGAAACACTGCTACAATAAAATATATCAAAAACAAGTAGGGGGTTTAACATACTACAGCTAAACATTTATTAAATTATAAGGAAAATAACCTCCATAGCACAGAAGCAGTGTTAGTGACACCGCCCATTGCACATCTGCATACTCTGAATCAGTGCGCTTCCAGCTGTGCCACTGAAAGCCACATATTTTAGCCCCATCACTAGTTATAACCTAAAATATGAGCGCTACAATAGAAAATCCTGTGAAATGCAAGGTGCATGATGTCATAAAATTTCTTTGTGCACAAAATGTTTCGGCAGCAGACATCCATCATCAATTGTGTACTGTGTATGGCCCAAATTTTATGAGCGATGGTGTAGTGCAGCAATGGGTCTGATTTTTTTTAAAATG
>JAAAKQ030519076.1:0-16992 GCA_010016005.3 Zanna intricata | reverse complement strand
ATATATATATATATATGTATAATATTTCGTAAGAAAGATCCTATTATTAGTTTATATTGGACGTACGTCAGTCATGTTAGTGTTACAATTATTAATAATATTGCACCCAACATATACATATATATTAATATCATGTTTTTTGATTTGTTTAAAGGAATACAACTTATTTATATTTTTAAACTTCGTTATGTTTTTTTCTTTTTTCTTAAATAATAAACAATTTTGTTAATCTTTTTAATAGAGTATATTTAAATTATATACACAAGGCAAAGAGTCATAGGTTTATAGATAGTAAAAAAAGTATTCTCACACGAGGAGGTCGGACGAGTAGGAATTAAACAAAGAAGTAAAAAGATTACTTCAATATACACGCAAAGACGTCAGGTAAATCGCAAGAAAATATAATACTTATAACCAAGTTTTCTACTTTTCCCAAAGTGAATTTTAAAAAAAATTTCATTTTTTTCGCATTTTTTAAAAAAAAGAGATCGTTTATAATAACAGGAAAGTATGGGAATTGGATCAAACAATTTTTTAATATAGGGATCATCACCACGTCAAGGAATTAAAAAAAGAGAGGGAAGAATTTTGTTAATTAAAAAAAAAAGTGTCTGTGTGTGTTTTGTGGGATGTATTTCGGTTAATAAATCAGGAATGGATAGATGAAGAATTTTCAAAATTGTCAAGGTGACTTTTATGTATAGGGCACTGTAGTGTCCTTTTTTAATAGCATATGAAGTATGCTATTAAAATCTGAAGTCTGTATAGGAGATTATGAGCAGAGAGGATTCAAAGGATATTGTGTTCTGTCATTTACTGAAAACGTTTTCCAACGTCGATATCGGACTTTTTATAATCAGATCTTTTTTAGCAGTAATTTCTGGTGATCCCAAAATTTAATTCGTTTGACTTAACGGAAATTTTCAGAAATCTATTGCAGCTCTGTCGTCTCTCAGTCTCTTGATTACGGAGTCAAAAGAGGTGGATCACATTTTACAGTGAACGTTACTGTAGCTAGTTTCACTCATGGAAAAGAATCGTGTTGTCAACATTAGAACCATAGACGCGAAAAACAAAAGGTATATCAGTTATTCCAGACCCGAGAAACCAAATGGTAGCCGTCTGCTCCGTTCCGATACTTTATTTCTGGGTGTATAAATACTGGCTTTTCGAAATCGTTATTTTTCTCTTCCCTCTATAAAAAAAAAGTCATGAAAATTACTGCTATCGTCATATTCGAAACCTCTCTCTCCACTCTGGCTATATCATAAATTCAAAATAAGTTTTTTATTTGTCGTAATTTAGTGAATTTAAAAGAAATTGTTTACTTTAGCTGAATTGTAAGTTTTCCCTCTATAAGGAATGAGCTGTACGAAAGAGAGCTAGAGGGGGGGAGTACTAAAATGTCATTCAATAAGTAGTGTTATACTACCAAAAGTAGTGTTAAGATAGTAGTGCAATCTGTGCACTACTATCTTAACAATAAAACTTTTTCTAACTGAATTTTTTTTTCCTTAAAATACTTACTGAATGTAATGAAAATAAGAATTTTTCTCTAATAATATTTTTTAAACGATTAAAGATTAATGTTTTAAATTTAAAATAGCCTATTCTATATTTAATAAAAAGGGAATAAATATTTGTACTACTCGCTGGTGACGCAACCACTGGTTTATTTAAAAGTTATGCATTTACAAATATGTTAAGCGTTTTATGATAACAGAAAATGACAACTTATTTATTCAAATCTATTTATAAATATCAAAACTATGGCAAAAAATCTTGAAGTGAGTTGTTCTAGATTAAAAATCTAATTTTAATTTTCTCCTGAATAAAATTAAATAATTCGACATGATCTAAACTGAAATAATTTTATTAATATTATTATGTAATAAATTATAATAATTTAATAATATTGAAAATATTGTAATAAAATAGAACATAATTTAAACCATGAGAATATAACAAAAAATAAATAATGAAAAATAATATGCATTACACGTTTTTCGTTTACGAACCTATTTTATCTCGACATTGTACTCACCATGTTCGGCTATGCCAATGTCTTATCAGAAAACGTACAAATCGGAATTTTTTTAATGATATATTCTTTAACGATGAAGCCAAATTTACAAGCTCGGCCATTCGTACAACACATATATGTGGTCAATTGAAAACCCTCACACCATTTCAGAGAACCCTCACCAATATCAGTTTTCTGCAAACGTATAGGCTAGTATTCTGGGTCATCGCATTTTTATTTGTTTTTTATTTTTTTTTTTTACCTTTAACGCTGAACTGTGAAAGATATTTACATTTTTTGACGGCTGATCTTCCACTTTTACTGAAAGATTTGCCAATAAATACGCGCAACAAAATGTGGTTCATGCTGGATGAGGCTCTGGCTCATTACAGATTACAAGTTCGAGATCGATTCAGACATATCCAAACAGATAAACTGCCCAAAGAGGCCCAGTCATGGCCAGCAGGGTCTCTCCCTCTCAATCCGTTTGATTTTTTCCTATGAGGCCATTTAAAAATACTTATGTTCGACACCGCATGGACATCGTAGAAGAAATTGCGCTCAATAATTCTAAACGAGATTAAGAGGATTCGTCAGAAACGATTTTATATATATATATATATATATATATATATAAAATAATAATTATATATTATATTAGGAATAACAAAAGATTTTTCATCTTATTTTGCCAACGTCGAACGAAAATTGGCAACCATCATAACTATTCATATCTTATTCGCAGTTCTCTAAATAATTTATTTGATCTACTATTAAAAGGTTTTCTGAAGTTGAAAAGTCCTGTTATTTTTTTTCGTACTAACGCCTCACATTTCATCCATGTTTTCATGTTTAATTCACTCGCCAAAGTCTATAACATTGTCCATTCATCAAATGATCAAAATATTCTAATTTCATGCGTTTGGAATATTTTTTTTTTTTTATATTCTGCGCAAGTCCTCTCTTTCACAGCCCTCTTTATCTAAGCTATTCGTAATACACTTCAAAAAATTTATATATAAGAGGCTTCAAGTCTTTCTGTTATGGTTTTATTAAGGCTGGTTAGATTATGTTAAACTATTTTCCTGGATATTTTCATTTACGCATATATCTTCATCCATACAGACTTTGTTTTTAAATGTTACTTTATTATTAAATTAATTATTTGAGGAGTTAGTTAAAATAAATATATATATATATATATATTATTATTATTAAAATAATATTTGAGTATTTTTACTTTGAGGATTTACACAGAGAAACTATTTTTTTTCTGGTACATATTTAATCCAACATTAGCCTACAAAGGAATTATCAACAGTTAAATTTGATGAATTTAATTTTCTAAACTTAAAAAAATCGATTCGGCTATAAATCAATATTATTGGTTAAAACGAATTAATATAGATTCAATAAAATATTAGATCGTGGATACGGGTGTTCTTTGGTGGTTGGGTAACCACCGACCACCAATGCAACCAATGCATTGAGTTTAAGTATAAAGTTAAAAACATTTTATTATACATAATATTTTAATTTAAAAGAACTATTCTAAAAATGTATTTATTTTAAACAACCACAGTACACAATACTCTGAAGTACATTTTGTATAGTTTTTGATATTTCAAGTGTAAAGCCATGTAAAGATCCCATAATATTTTTAAAATTATAATTATTTTTCCATTCGTTATTTGAAGCACTGTATACAACGCATTATTTCACGATAGAAAGTGCTGTTTTGCAATATCAATTATTAATAGTCATAAGTCTTTCATCCGATTATGATGCAAGTAAATCTACTGATTTACAAGAAACATTGGTCAGGGTTGCTTTCAGTGAGAGTAATGATGTTTATTGTACAGCCCGTTCTATTGTCGAAAGGAATGAAGTTGTCACTTGTAGAGTTGAGTATTAGCTACACACTTCAGGGGATTTTCAATTAAGATAGCCGATAGTATATTTGCCACAGTGAAGAAAAACAACTTTACTCCTCATTTACCCTAGTTAGTCTGTCATCGGTTGTTTGTTGTTTTTAAGAATGGCTATGCCATTTTTTGAGTTAACTGTGATTCGTGTCAAGTAGACTACAACAATTATGATTAAACTTAAAAATATATAAAAGGTTTTCTTTCATTTTAAATGCGATTTAAAAAAATAACTTTATATTTGTTTCTTTAAGTTAGTTATATTTTTGAAATCGGTGAGAGATAATTTTAGCCAGAAATATAATAGCAAAATACATCAACTGATGTAAATTTCAAAATTTTTCTTCTTTTTTTATACGATTTTTTTTTTTTTAATTAAAATATAACATTCATATCTTTTCTAGCCCTCCTGGCTAGTCTAGTGGTTAACTCGTCGTCGGAAATCAGTTGTTTAATAGCTGATTTTTGCAGTCTAAGGTTATTAGGTCCTAGTAAAAGGTAAGTGCTCTTATAGGGATTTGAATACTAGACAGGGGATATCAGTGTACTTTGGTGGTTGGGGTTCAAGTAACCACACGTCTCAGGGATCGCTGGCTTGAATCTATAAAAGACTACACCTCATTTACATGTTGTACATATCATTCTCATCTCACTGGGTGCGAGGGTTTGCTTATTGTTCATTAGTTGAACAAATTGCAACCTGCACATTAACAAAAAAATTAAAAACTATCTTTCCTATCATCTACCATATCAACAGAATGGCTGATAATTTAATTATTATTAGAATTATCCTTCCCTCCCCCCCTCCAAAAAAAAGACCTAAAAACGAAATTTAGAAGTTACATTTTTTTCATTTCAGTGTGGTTTTCATTCAGCGAAGGGAAAAAATAAATATAATTCATAGTCAAAAATTTTTGATATATTTTAGATGTGTTTGAGGATAGACAATTACATATACTAGTGGCCCCTTGCCATGCTACTACGCAGCGTTATTATTACAAAGTAATGCTGTACATCTAAAAAAATCGATTAAAAATTTATACCATTTTCAATACGTCTCCAACCCCTTGATATTTTATTTCTTTTCCTTTCACAGTTAAAATGCGTGCTCAAAACCTATTTCCGTCCAGAAACGTCCAAACGTTCCAAAGGAAGAATCGGGCTAATTTGTTTTTTATTCTGTTCGGAATGGCCTGCAGATATGTAATGAAGTATCGAATGGCCTTCAAAGTGATTTTCCTCTGAGAAATAACTCCCGAATAGTTCCTTAATTAAGGAATGCACGAGGAATTCTCAGCGGAAACCCAAGTGACGACGCTTGATGACATATCTGATGGTCATTGCCTGCACAATAAAAAAAATATCAGCCCGATCACTCCAGTAGAACGTCTGGACGGACTGGAAATACGTTTTCATATAGCGTGCTCAAAACCTATTTCCAGTCGTCAAATTTTCTACTGGACGAATTGGGATATTTTATTTTATTCATTGTAACAAATTTATTTATAACCTAACAAATTATTCATATTTTACTTTTAGCATGATAAAATAATTATTTCTATTTACTTCTAAATCAGTCAAAAAAGAACTCACCAAATACGCTAATTAAGAAATTTACCGGGAAAATTCATTTTTAACTCTATCAGTGAGTTCCCTTAATTGACGTCTTTTTTTTACATTGGAGTTAAAATTAAATGAAATATATTTATTACATTGGCTTACCAATGGAAAATCTGTTTTTACATAAAAATACTAAACTGTAAATTGTAATCGGAAAACTTTATTTGAAAACTTTATAAGAAAGAAAAAAAAAGTAATCTATTTATTATTATTTTCTAGTAAATTGTTTTATGCAAAGCTTACTTATATTATTCAGATTAAAGCTGTTATCTTAAATGCTTCCATTTAATACTGGTTCATGTACAAACGAATGATATGATAGAGAACGGTTAGTGGTTACAAAGATAACACAGATAATATGCATGTTACCATGAATCGTATTAAACAATACAGAGCACACGCATTTACACAGCTATCTCGTTAAAATGCACAAAATCAGCTCAAATAAAACACAAAATGGATAATTAGTTATAATACTACGAACAGTAATACCACAAACTAACTAGTAATATTGTAAATTTTGGTGTAATAAATTACTTTTACGTACGATCACGGGTGAACATACATGAAATGGAAATTTCAGAAACAGAATAAATTGAAAAAGGTAACTAACAAAAATAGAACCAAAATACAATTACAAGATTAATTAACTTTTAAAAAAGTAAGCAAGAATCTAATTAAAAGAATAAATGTTAAAATAGACACAATGTATTTATATCGACAATTGGAATAAGAACAATACAATTAAAATTATTATTAGATTATTATTGTTATAAAGAGGTTGCGATTGTACAATATGTGGAATGATAATCCTAAAAAAACCCACCTAACTGCAAGATTGCTAATTAAAAAATTCAAATCTTTAGTTATTCAAAATAATCCCGTTCTCGAATTAAATTAACAGAAATTCTGAAGTACATTGGTTTTTTTTTTAATAACCAATCTATATAAATAATAACTTTCATTGGCTAAATATAAATACCTTTTATGTTAAAAATTAATAAAATTTCTAAAAATGAAGTACTCAACCAGAAATTGCTCCACAAGGAGTTTTCTTTATCCAAAAAAAATTAAACTTGAAAAAAATTTGCTTCAGAAAAAGAAAGCAGACGATGGTGTATTTAAAATAGAATAAGAAATTGTATATTTAATACAATGTTTAATTGTATATTATACAATTTATGATGTTTAATTGTATGTTAATTTAATTGTATATTTAATACATTGTTTGATATAAAATTTAGACAAAAACAGGATGAACACATTAATGGAAAGATAAAATCATTCTTTTTGAATGATTTTCATATATACATATATATTATATATATATTTTCATATATACATATATATTATATCTATACCTATAAAGAAACTTTACCTGACTGATTGACGGATTCATCAATGCCTAACAAAAACTATTAAAGAGAATTTAACAAAATTTGTTTACCTTTTTTCCTTACGATGTAAGTGCCCACTAAGAAAGGATATTTTGAAATTCCGACTTTATAAGGTTATTATATATATATTTTTTTTATTATACGTAAAAATATCAACTTCATTTTTGAAGTGTATAAACTTCATGTGAATATCTTAAAAAAATAATTTCTAGATATATTGAAATTTGAGTTTAAAGGGTTAAAAATGGATTTTCGGTTTTTTTTTTAAACACGGCTATTTTTTTTTTTTTTAATTTCTCAGTAACAAATGAAGATATAAACTTGATATTTGTGTGTAATTTTCACGTAAGTCTGTAAAAACATGTTTCTAGATTTTTCAAAATTCGGCCTTGAAAGGGATAAAGAAGGAAGAACAACTTGAACAATGATTGCAAACTTTCCCCATTTTTTACTATACTAAACGAGATATTCACTATATTGGGGCTTGCAAATATTCTTCAGTTAATATAGAAAATCAATTTTCGGTTGTTTTCTGAATTTTGATTTTTAAGGGAGTGACTGTGTAGGGAACGACGGTTCAAACAACACAGCCACTGTTACTGTGCTACGCGACTGATTGCAACTGCCTCCGCTTACTTGACTAAAAAAACATAAAAGTAATTAAAACAAAAAAGTAAAAGAAAATCGTACGGTGACCTCCTAATTGTGTTTGTCAGGTAACGCTAAGAACCGGGTAAAATACTTTTTAACACGAAATACGAGTAACTAGTTTAATAATATTTTAACTACAATTAATATTTTTAAGATGGAAACCATCTATTACGAACCCACATTCTTAGATCATCCAAGTTTCGGCTTCAAACTGTTGCTCTAAAAAATAAAAATACGCTGATATATTTTTTTAAAATTCAAAACACTTAATTTTTTTATTTATCATTATTATTACCACAAGCATGAATTTTATAAACACAGCATAGTCCAAAGAGCAGAGCCCTCTGGTTGGACCGGAAGGCAAGCGAAGCGAGCCATGATCGGCCAAATATCCCGTGACCGCGACGGGAAACGCAAGTAACCATATAGCGCGGACGAAGCCGCGACGGGGATACTAGTGTGTACATATATATAAAATTTGATACTGCATCAATTTCTGGTACTTCATTTTGAATAAATCTACCTATTTTTTATGACTTCACAAGTATTATAATTACATTTTTTAATATAATTTCAAAAAATCAGTTTCCATGCATTTGTCAAAAGTAATTTTTTTAAACGGAATATAATTACTGGTTTTTTTTCATAACTGACTTTTCAAATCACGGGTTATTATCTCCGAAGGGGTAAAATGTATTTTAACCCACTGCCGCGGATTTCTTAGTTAATATATTTTTACTAATGATTCCTTTATAGAATCACATAGAAAATCAGGCAACATCATATCATATCAACATATTAACATATCATTTCAACTTTATTCACATATTTATACCATTAGTATACAATACACATTATTATATACACATATTAGTAATTTTTAAATTGTTTATTTATCCCAGAAACAACAGACTGTCGCCCAATTACAGTCTACTGATGTTAAATGATTTTTTTTAGTGTATGAGTAATGCCAAGCGTGATCCGTATTTGAATCCAGAAAACTTTGCGGATAAAAGGCATAGACGTTACCACTACACCATCGAAGTCAGCAATAATAATTATAGGAAACAGAGTTGGTACAGAAGATGTGGGCAAAACTTAACAGACACATTCAGAACATCATAATAAACAAAAAAATCTATGTGGATAAATGTCCTCATTTTACTTTTCCTCTGTTCATCCATTTTTGCAATAGAAATATATATCTTAATATCGGAGAGCTTTTTTAATGAAATTTGGTAAACTCCTTGCAAAACATATAAATTTTTTATCTTTTCTTTGAAAATTTCAAATTGGTGACCACTAAATTCCGTTAATAAGCTCTGAAAATATAAGTATTTTTAATTACACTTTATTAGATTAAATTTTAAACATTTTATTGTGAATAAAATGACATATCATACAATAAAAAGCTTAGGGTATCGTTGAAATTGTTCAGATTGTTCGCAAAAATTATGCACTTTGGCAATTTTGTGCCTGTTATGTTACTAAAAATAATAGAAATTATTTTTAATTTGATTAATAAAGAAAGTAAGAACATGCATAAAATTGTCAATTGCATAGAGCATAAGCTTAAATAAAATAATGAGATCAAGTGAACTCCTTGATGTGGATGTTGGGTTAAATCATCTTTGCACGCATTATGACTTATCTAATAGAATCACTCTACGAAGTTCGAAGTCATAATTTATCTTTAATTAAATATTTTTGATATAGAAAGGCTGTTCAATAATTAGAGAGACAAATGTCAACAGCCGAAAAAATATTTAACAATATAAACTGAAATTATCTGACGTTCAAGTAGACTCTTCTGATGTAGAAAACAGCAGTTGTTCGAAAAATAATTTCATTATTGTAATATATTTTGTTGCCTAAAAAATGTCAGTTTCGATTCAAATGTACGTCATGGAAGAATAGCGTGCTGGGATAAGATTTTTATTTTCCGAAAGCGAAAAAACCAGTCGAAATTCATTCGCAGTTGTTAAAATAATATAGCTAAAAGGGTATTGATCGAACAGTTTCGTAAGTAAATTAGGTTTTTACATTTAAATGAATAACCGGCGGAAACTTTGACCGACGAAACTTATTTATGATTTTACATGCAAGGGAGATATATAAAAGCTTAAGAAATTGCAGAAATTTGTAATGCAACTATTTTTTTTTATGCTTCTAATTCCATTATTTATGATGAACTGAATTACGAAAAATATGTTCAAGTACAGTCGAGTGAAAATCCAAAAGATATCTGAATTCAAATTTCTACGGAATTTAATACAATAATTTTTAGAGGAAGGTAATATTTTTTAGATCACTTAACTGGTGATAAATCTCCGATTCATTACTTTAACCCGGAAACCAAACCTCAGAATTATGGAAAGGAAACATAAAAGCTGCCCCACCAGTAACGTAAAGAAACATAATGGATTTTTGGAACTATAAAGTTATTTACACAATTTACTCTGATTATTTTGAAGAATAACGATCATTAGTGAGTATTATTTTGAGATGCTAGAAAATAAAACGCAACCCGCAATAAGGAGCTGGCTCTCTCTCCAAAGGCATAATTCAACTAATAACCCTGCAAAAAGAGACGGAAGTTATTCAAAATGTGGGTCGGAAGATATTACCACCTTATCTTGCATCATCAGATAGTTTTTGTTGGTCCTGTAAAAGAGTTTTTATGAGGTAACAATGAACCGGTCAAAAAAGCGGTACAAGAATGGCTCAAACATCAAGGTGAATAATTTTTTAACCGCTGGAATAAGAAAGTTCACAGAAAGAAAGGATAGGTATCTTAATGTAGCCTGATATTATGTTGCAAAACGGCGGTTTTTCTTTGTCATTGAATAAATAATAATTTTTTTACAGTCATGTGTTTTTAACTGAACTACTCTCACATTTGTAGGCCCCTATACAGAGAGTCCCACGAAGAAACGGAGACTTACATTCGTACTTTTTTTTTTTTTTTTTTTGTTTTACCTCCGGAACCACAATTAAGTATACCTTCAGAGGGATGAGATGAATAAATTGTAGCGTGTGTGAAAAATGCCATGCCTGACCAGGATTCGAACCCGGGATCTCCGGATGAAAAGCCGAGACGCTACCACTCGGCTACGGAGGCCGGCTTACATTCGTACCTGGGCTACGCTGAAATGCTGAATCACACGACGTTCAACGTTCATCATTAAAACGATAATTTACTTGGCGTTCAACAGAAACTGAACACGTAGGTGGAAAAAAAACCCTTACGTCGTAAATGCCGATACATTAAATAGTGTTGAAAAATATCGTTTATCAAATTCAGAAAAAATAATACGATTTTCTGTCTATTTTTCGACTGTTTTGCTTCAATAAAATACCGATTTTTAAACGTTTTTAAATTCTAAATTCATTTAGAATAAAATTACCTACAAGTTTTGTTACTAAATCTCCCATATTTATCAGTCATTTACAAACCTAAAGAAGCTTGCTTTTCGACAGCAAATTTTGTTTACATCAGTTATCTTAAAAAACAATGGAGTTACAGTTCTTCGAACCTATTTTACATTATTTCCCAGCTCAAATTACATAAAATAAACCACCAACTTTACTCCTTAATATGAGTTCAAAAATAACGGTAGGGCTTCTTTTTATTAGAAGAGCTGAAATCCGAGCGAAAATTTTCGCTAGCTATAACTCGAAAACAAAGTGTTTCCAGACCTACGTTTATATGAACTTTTTTCAGCATTTTCAACGATAGAATGTGTCCTGAAAGTTTCTCAGTTTCTTTGTGGGACATTCTATGTAGATGCACTATATTTTTTATTTAAGATTTTGTTTTTTCTTTTAGTAATTAGTAGCTTAAGCACTCCTATTTTTACAGCTTTCATCCATCTTTATTATTAAAAAATATCAAACAATTCTAATTCTGAGAAATCGGTTAATTCCAATTTCTTCTTTTTTTATTATGATTTTCCAAATTTAAGTATAATAAAATAATTTTTAACGGTTACACTGAAAAATTTCAAATTATTTTCAAAATAAATAAATACAAAAACATAAAAAAGATGATACTTAGAAAGACTAGGAAAGAGACGATGAGAGAGAGAGTGCGAGGGGGGAGTGAAGGTGGGAGAGAAAGAGGGAGAGAGACATATATGTGCATGGTCAACATAATTGCTTTTATTGATTACGAAGAAACAAAAAAAATGAGTAAATAAGTTAATAAAGAAAAATCAACAACACAATGTAATGAATTTTATTCTTTTGATCATAGTGATAAAATGGAATAAAATTCTTTAAAAAAATTTTACTTTAACAGCATATCATGGAATTAATAAAATTGTAAATCGGTAAAATCGATCGATAAGCCCAACTTTATTACTACCAGTAAAATTTATTTACCAAAATACGCGCGCGCGCGCGAAATGTAAACCAATACGTATGAACAGAACATGCTGGTGGATGCGGGTTGATGTTATGTTGATTACTCAAACAAAACCAACATACTTGTAATTCTTTTGTTGTGTTTTTCGTTCACGACGATATCTATTAAGTCTAGCTTTATTTAGTGGTATGCTTTTATTCCTCTGGGAAACATTTTTTAAGCGGATTCATCGTTGTGAATAGCAATAGGGGAGTGAGCTGTTTCATACAGGATATTTTACCAAACTGGAAGTAAGAGTGTGAGGGAATAAATGTGGGCGTGGAGATGACACTTACACCTGCGCTAAATTTGTACCATAAATTGAATTAGTTACATTGTAACCGCATATGACGGTTCCAATTATTATTGTACCATTATATATTATATAATTTCACAATCTATTATGTTACTTATTTTGGTTGTAATTTATTATAAAGACAAAATTTCATACACTAATTTTTATTATAATCATAACAGAATTGTTTAGAAAAAACTTTTTGGCCGGATCTATTTTATTTCAATAAAAAAAAAAAATCGTAACAACTGGAATTTGTAAACTGATATAAATCAAAAGTCATTTCCAAAATAACATAACTACTATCAAGAAAAATAAGAATTAGTTTTAGGATTACTGAAGAAATCGAGAAATGAAATGGCTTTCCGTTGCGCTTTTCACCGAGAAGAATAATTCTGTTGCTTACTGGTATGTTAAGTTCACTTAAGTGCAGATGATATTAAACTCTAAAAAGTCACCTCTTCGAGTTGTTCACCAAGAGTAGCAGCTGTATAATAAAATGCAACGTTCATAAAAAGCAAGCCTAATAAATTTAAGTTTCCTCTTCAAGCTAAGGGGCTTTTCACGCATCATAGCAATAAAAAAGACTGGTGCAGATAGTGTAAAGCAAATAGCTGTTATTTTAGTGCCGAGGTTTTGTAGGTCTGTAAAGATAGTGTCGATTTACACTCTCATGAAATTTCAAAGAATTTCAGCCGGGGGTTCGTAAGTAAATAGTAAAATATTTTTCTTAGTAATATAACAGTATAAAATAACATACTTTCTGTTACAGAGAAGGATTTGTGGTGATTTTGGAGCGTTTTTAACAGCGAGTGCTGACAGAATGATGGAGTTAGGGTTGATCTATACTTTCAACAAATTCGAGGCATTTCATTCGAGGGTTCGTAAAAATACAGTAACATATATTTTTTTACTTAGTAATATAATAATATACGTAATATAAGTCTATTAAAGAGAATTATTCCAACTCCATACAGGTCTACCACAAGTGTATGACGTCATTGTGATGTCAATTGTAACACAGCTTAGAATATTTTTTGCGAATTTCTCTTGTTGCTTATTATCCTAAAACCGTAGATGGTTATCTAGGGAAAGTTATTTTTTCTCAACATCTCGATACCTGTAAATCGTTCGGGTTCTAGACGAATTGGGAGTTTCCCTTTTTTCTGACCTTTTTACCCACTCAACCCCGCTCAAACAATTCACCGTCTTTTTGTCCTCACCCTCTTTACCTTCCCCCCTAAACAATTCCAACCACCTATCCCACCAATAACAGTCGTATGGGTACTCGTCAGAAGCAAAATTTACAGCTTAACGAGTATCTAAGAAACGGAAGACAATGACGCAGTAGATGCCACCTCAAGCAGAAGAAATTGAGGTGGAATCTTCATTTCAGAGAAGCCAGAAGACAACTAGAACCCGAGGTCGACACCCGCAATTATCTTGGCGGACCTGTTGGTTCACCAAACTGGATGAAACGCGGGAGAGACCTCTCAAAAGAAGGATGAAGAGCACTAGTCAAGAGTAACGTGTCCTACGGAACGGACATGGATCACCTCATGGCAGAGATTAAAAAACATCTGAACCTTTGCTGTAAAAACATAAATACAAAAAAGAAAATTAAAGAGTGCGCCCTTAAAGTACGTAGCATGGCCTGTGACGTAGACCTAGTGATGAACTAGTTCTACGAAACTGTGCTGTCGAAACTCTTGGGACGGATGCTGGATCTAAGTCGGTTGGAGAGGCGGCCACACAGACTCCAGTTGTATATGGGGAGCAGGCCATTACAGAACGTTGGAAGAGCGGGTAGACAAAGACTGCCTCCTGGAGTGAGTGCAAAGGAGATAGACTAAATATGTATTTAAGAACAAGGCAGAGGTGGAGGACTTGGAGAATGGCCGAAGTGAGTGCAGCATGCACTTTGGACATTTCAGCAGATGGTGATCAAGGCTGGCAAGGTGCAAAAAATAGTCCCGAGGGAGTTCCGACGGCTACGGTTGTTATCAAGGAGGAAGGAAAGTCATTTGCGGACGTTCTTAAGCAAGTGAAGGATAATGTATCAGAGATGGTTGGGTATCAGAGGTAATGTATCACCTTGAACAGGAAAGAGGCTGAGAAGTATCTGCAGATAAAGGTGAGATCCGAAGGACAAGCGGCCAGAAAGTTGAAGAAGGTGATTTCCCGGAAAGTTCAAGATGTGGACGTCAAGGTGGGTAGTAAACTGGGGAAGATGGTGCAACTTCTAGTGAAGGATTTAGATGAACTAACTACCCCAGCTGAAAGCTAAGAAGCTCTATATAGGTGGAAATCGTTAAACATAGCCGCCAGAAGTCGGTGTATTGGTGTACGAAGGATATAGCTTAGCTAAAAAAGCTCTGTTTGAAGACAAGGAGGGCCTCCAACGGTGTAGAGATCCAGATAGGAGGGCAGTGTTGCATACTGAACACCTCGTAGCTAGGAAGAGGCTTAAGGATCAGATCAAGGGATCAGAAAGAAGGAAATGAAGAAAGCTAAGTGGTGAACTGGAGAAGGATATATGGGGAGATGTGTTCAGAATCTTCTCAAAGAGGTTTGAAAGGATACTGTCGATGTTGTGCCCTGAAGGTTTGCGAAGGATGGTGGCTACTCTCTTTCCAGGGGGTTTGCCTATACTGAGAGAAGAGATTGCAGTAATGAATATCCCTCTTTTAGCTAACAAGGAGTTGTCAGACATAAACAGCAAGAGCAAAATCTGGCAGGAGCCCAGGTACGGACAAGAAGCCACAGGAGATCGTCATCATTGTGGTTGAGGTGGTAGCCGGTGTGGTATTGAAGGCGTTCAGTACTACCCTCCTGCGTGGAGTAATTCCCGGGAGTGAAAAATTGGACGTTAGTGTTGCTGAGGAAGGACGAAAAGCCACAGAAGGGCCCTTCTGTGTAGAGGCCGATATGCCACTTGAACAGCAAGGCGAAGCTGTTCGAGAAGATGCTGGCCGGAAGATTCAAGGCAGAGTCAGAAAAGAAGGCGAATTCAATAGAAAGATCTCGCATTCAGGGCAGGGCTCTCCACTGTAGCCGCAAGTATTGCAGTGTTGGAAAGGTGATGGGTATATTGGAAAGGTGTAGATAACTAATTTGAGACACAGTTGACGAGAGGGATGCCCAGAGATTGGTTCTTGGGCCCCTGTTATGGAACGTGGCTTATGATGGGGTCCTGAGAATCCGGTTTCCGGATGAGGTTACTCGGTGGCGTTTGCGGACTACCTGGCTCCGTGATGTGGGGAAGATCTGAAGACCGAGTAAATGGACGTCGGTAACTGTGAGCTTGGACTTATCAGCATCTAGATTGAGGAAAATGGCCTGAAAATAGCTATGCAGAAAAGAAGATCGGTGGTGATAGCAGGAAGAATTAGATGCATTTCCTTTGGTGGAAGGTTCGACAGTACTTCCGTCTAATATCGCCAAGTACTTGGGCGATATGTACTGGTGATGGAGGCAGTCTCCGTGGGTGGGTAGCAATGATCCAACCGGGTCGCTGTCTGCCAGTGACTACCGGGTAACACTTGAAACTACTGCTCGGAGGCCAGCTATGAATCGAGTGCCTGTGTGAATCGCACAGTACAGTTCCTGTAACGCAGACTCTGCGTTTTGAGAGTAGGAATTTAACTTCAGCAGTTGGAGGAGGGTGTTTTGGAAGATAATTTGCCAGAGTTGGTGGCAAAGAAGTGGCCAGTAACGTTTTTTTAAGATGTGTGAGGAGGTACATGAGTAGGCTTTTCGGTTGCAGAAGGAGGATATAGCGGTGGTATTTGACTTGGCGGTAGATGAAAAGTCTAAGTATGGGTTGAAGATTGTGGAAAGGGCGGTGGCAGTGAGGAAGTTGCTGCATGCTGGGAAATTGAGGAGAAGCCACGTGGTTGTTGAAAAGGGACACACTGAGGTATTTTTAGGAGAGTTAGAAGAGGAGGCAGTCGGTACTTGCTATGTAATAGTGGTGGATTCTAGGGAAGGAGAAAAGATGTTAGTGGAGGATGTGTATAGGGCATTATTAAAGATTAATGAGAGGAGAGATGGAATTAGATATTTTGTTATGGCGAGTGGTGCTGGAGGAGTTGTCATGCATCTTCTGGAATATGTGGGGAGACGGTTGAAGAGGAGGATGGTTATAAACTTTGAACAAGGACAAGATGTGAAGGGTATGGAAAATGGGCGAGAGGTAGATTAGGGAGGAGGGTTCTGGTACTATTCTGCTGAAGGAGGAGGGTAGGTCATATGCTGAACTTTTCAAGAAAGTTAAGGAAGGATTGAGGAGAGAAGAATTGGGGCAAGTACTCTCGATTAAGAAAGGAGTCAAGGAGACGCTTAATATTCGTGTTAAAGGGCAAGCTGGTGTGGTGGAGATGATAAGACAGATGGTGGAGGGTTAACTTGCGGGCACGAATGTTACGAGGACCACGAGGAGCAGTTTGCCATTACTCAATGTGAAAGACTTGGAGGCAGATACGACAGAGGCTGAGGTAGTAGCTGTAGTTAGAGAAGCGATGGAAGATGTTGGCTTGGAGGTGAGGGTGGTTTCCATGATATGGGCGCATGGTAGTACTAAAGTTGCGTTGATAGCGGTGCCACAGGTTGTGGCAGCTAAGTTGTTAAACAAAGAGCGGGTACAGGTTGAATGGGTTACGTGTCGTTTAGTGATG
>JAAAKQ030519065.1:0-19120 GCA_010016005.3 Zanna intricata | reverse complement strand
GCCTGACCGGGATTCGAACCCGGGACCTCCGGATGAAAGGCCGAGACGCTACCACTCGGCCACGGAGGCCGGCATTTTCCGTTGTTTATGTGACATTTTTTTCTTATTTTTGGCTATAGAGTAATCTCTCGAGAGATTGCTGTGCAATTCTGAACTACTTTGTAATAAATTTTCTAACAAATATTTCCTCAGCTATTTTGTGTTTTTATTTCTTTTTTACTTTTAACATGTTCTCGGTAATATGATTTCTAAGTAGCTAGACTTGCATTTGTTGAATTCTCCTCTATTTTTTTGATGAGGTTTAATGGTTTATTGTTTTGTATTCTTATTACTTTTGTTTTCTTAGTATTCATTTTCATACCGAATTCAATAATTGATTAAATAATCAATTATTGAATAATCTCTCCTTCATATCCAAACAGCATGTTATGTTGGACACTCATGTAGATATATTTTCTTCTTCCAATTCTAATCTATTCTGTTCCCTATTTATTATGGAAGTAAATTGTATTAATTTTTTTATATGCAATTTTTAAAATTTTTATTTTTTTATTTTCTTTTAATGAATTTATGAGTCATTTAGGTAAATAACTCTGGTCGAGAAAGAATCCGATTAGCTTAGAACAATGAAGCGAATACATCTTATAGGTTTGTATAACAGGTATATTAATGATGGAACTCAAACTTGCCCTTCATGCATATAACTTATTTTAATTTGAATAAAACTGAAAATTATTTTTGAATATTAGGCTGTTTGAAATTTTTGTGTATATATACTGTTTCATACAATTAAATACTTATGCGTACGTAATACTTGATAATTTGTGTGGATGAATTCCACCCACAGTTAAAACGGAAAGACATGAATTTTAATAAATTGCAAATATGTTGATGCTAACAGCAGAAAAAAAAATATTACAAAAAAACCGTGTTCAGTATTCGTTGAAACAAAGAGATGATTTATGTTGTTTATTCACACAATCCGACAGTATGGTTGATCCGTTTCCTTGCTCCGCTTACTCGCTGCAAACACACGACGTGATTGTTTTGTTTTCTTTTTTTACTGTAATATTTCATCATACGAATAAATAAAACAAAATGTGGAAATTAAAAATGTATCGCATCGGAACTAAAGTTTTTTGTTGTATATAGACCCGTACCACCATCACACACAACCTCATACGTTTACATTAGGTTTTAATTCTATTAAATCTCTTACATAAAGATCACGAATAATTTCAATCCATATGATGAAAGAGTATTTTCCACATTCCCATTCTACATTGAACAGTTAGACTCAGCCTACCATCTCTTTATTCAATTTTCCATTTTCCCATACTACTTTTATCTTTCATGTTTTACTTCCTACTCGTATTTTTTATTTACTTTTTAAATCACCTTTGAGCAATTCAAGGGAAATGTTATAATCAATAGAATATGACAGTACGCACAGTTCTTTGTCTCTCTTTGATAGTCGTACTTAATGTTTTCTAGAATTAGATTCATCTTCCGATTTTATGTTTTATATTGTCCATTTATCTAATTTCTACTATTTCCTAACTTTCATGACCGATATAAAAATTTATATCTACGTATCTTTAGCTATCTAAAAAAATAAAAAGATATTACAAATTTGCCTCCACGCATTGCTATTTCTCTTGTAAAATTGTCACACGACAAAGATAGCATTCTTTAACTGTGTTAAACTCGTTAAAGATAAAACTAAATAACTATTACGTTTTAAATCACTATACTTTATTTTAATATGATTTTTTTTCTTTGTTAAAAAGTTTATATTTTAAAATAATTTTCATTGTCAACCATAAACAAAAAAAAAAAAAAAATGACAAAGAAAAGTTTTAGATATTTTAATAATTCTTAAAATTTCAATATTCTTACAATTAACTTGGCTGATTTTCATTGAGTCTTTCTTGCATAAGTCATTCATTTCCGCCATATAAGTAAGTTTTTGTGTTTTTAAATGAACATAACTTATGAATAACTTATACGTGTAATATTTGTAAATAACGAGCGAGTCGCTGAAAATATATACACGTTTTCCAGTAACACTCAGTAATACAAAGAGGCGACTGAAATGTTATAAAAAATCGCTCATAATTCACAAATAAAAAGATAGTCAAATGAAAAAAAAAAAATGGCATAAAAGTAAATTTTATTTCCTTTAAAAGTTATATTTATTTTTTTCATTTTGTTACCATATACAGCTATAAATTTCTCCCAAATATGAAGCAGTTTTCTCATTCCGTTAATAAAGAACGGCGGCGGTTTTTCCTTGATCCACAATTTCCTTCAATTCATTATCTGTAGTGAAATTGATGCCTATATCCCTTTTTAATTGCGAAAAGAAAATATATTCTCAGGGCGCCAAATCTGGTGAGTATGGAATATGTTAAAATTTCAATTTATAGAAACCTCAGTAGCTGAATACAATTGTGCGCACGCGCGCGCGCGTGTGTGTGTGGCCTAGCATTGTCATGTTAGAGAATTATTGGCTCTGTGGACTGTCAAACGAGACCATACTTTTTAAGATTTTTATGTATAGCATAGAAATTACGGTTTACGTAACTTCCAGGTAGTCAGCAATGCATACGAGTCTGAAATCCCAGAAAAAGAGATTTATTTTGCAGAGGGTTATGTTTTGAGATTTTTTGATTGTGGCGACCATAATTCCAGCATTCCATATTTTTCTTCTGGGTCATAATGGTGCTTTTGACTTTCACCTTCCGTCATTGTATATAAAAATTAGTCTTTGAGAAAAAGTTAATGTTTCAGAAGAGCTTCACAACATTCCATTCATTGTTGTTCTTTTCTATGAGTTTGCTTGGTACCCACCGTCAATAACAAATTTCATGAAAGCCGATTTGTGAAGTATCGTGTCCTACTTGTTCTTTTGATACACCTTGCGGGTGGCGATGCGTTTCTGTGAGATGCGACGATCATTTAGAATCAATTCATTCTTTTAGTGATTCTCACCGATCGATCACTGCGAGTTCCATCCTGAATATTCACATTACCAGTTTCTGATGTACGAAATTTTGTTCCACATCTACTCACCATACGTCAATCAATAGCTTAATAACCATAAACAACTTTTAAATGACGATGAATGTCAATAGCATTCATTTCTTCTGCAGTTAAAATTCAATCGCTATATGTCGCATTGTCATATTAGGCGTGGATAACTCAAAAACAATGGCGAATGACAGAAAATGAGCGTAAGTCAACAATTTTTGAAATGTTGTAGGGAATGAAACTGCAAGAAGGAAGCACCTGTCGCTTTGTTCGGCACTTTGTTCTTCCGTTATGTTCCGTTATGTGTCATTACATTTCAACGGTCCCTTGTAACAGATTCTTTTTTCTACAGTATTTTATGATAGAGCGTTGCATAGGTGAACAGGAAACCTACGAAAGCTCTTTTTATCTGTTTAGCTTCCGGAACTACGTAAGGTAAGTAAGTAAGTAAGGTATTACTTCAGATGAATGAGGATGATGTGTATGATTGTGAATAAAGTGTAGTCTTGTACAATCTCAGGTCGACCACTCCTGAGAAGCGTGGTTAATTGAAATCCAACCACCAGAGAACACCGGTATCCAAGATCTAATATTAAAATCCGTATAAAAATAACTACTTTTACAAGGATTTGAACCTTAGAACTCTCGACTTCGAAATCAACTGATTTGGGATGTCGCGTTAACAACTAGACCAGCCCGGTGGGCTAACCTACGAAAGCTATATCTAAAAATTTAAACGGAGTAAAAGCTGTAATGTTTCGAAACCCAAACAGAGTAGCTTTTCTATTTCAGAGTTCCAATGGTTTTTCATAAGGATTTACAAGTGCGTCCATATAAAATTTAAGATATAAAGACATTAAATGATGCTTGAAATTAACCACATGATCTTTTTTTTATATCACTTTTTTATTTTACCCGACTATGTCCGTAGGAGGAGTGATATTGTATTTAACTGTAATATATGTTTGTTCCCTTCTATAGCTTCATCTATACAACCAGTTATAAACAACTTATACATGGTGACAAGTCTTCGGTCTGGAAGTAACAAAGGCTACCTTAAAGAGAATGGCACTACACTGAGGAGCAAAATTTAAAAATTACGCTATTTTCAAATCAGATTTTTATTCCGCAAAAAGAAGCAGGAATGAATCATGGCTAGCACATACATGTGTCACACGCACGTATATTATCATTCATTAAGATTCAAGTTTCTGTTTCAATAGCGCAACGTTTCAAAGGAAAATTTTAAACGTAAAAAGTTAAACGTTTATATTAAACTGGTAAAATGAAATTTTACCGATATCGTATAAAGATGATTAATATGGAAACAACAAAAAAGCGTTAAATAATATAATTATTAAAAAATAAAAAAACCCTGGCTACTCTAACTTAACCATCTACTGGAATAATTATGAAAAATTTTAAAAAGGCAGTTAAACAACTTTTTTTGTTTTCATACAGGCAATTTTTCAGGATTTTGTTAGTCAGCAATGTGAAATTTAATATTACATCTACAGGTACATTTTATGTTGTATTTGGGTGCCTGTTAGTCTTAACGAATTCGAGGCCACTAAAGTAATCATTTCATAAGAAATGCACCCAACAAAAAAAATAAATAAATAAATAAAATGAAGAAGTAATATTAAATTTCTTCTGACCTATTTACTGCATCCTGAAAAATTACCTGTAGAAATAGAAAGTAAAAGTTGTTTAACTATTTATTGTTTATTATTCATAATTATTCTAGGTAAATGTAAACGATTAGTAGTCGGTTATTTATTTTTAATAATTATTTTAAATCCATCAGGTTTTGAATCGAACAAAAAATAACGTAGATGTTATTTTCAATTTTCTAATAAGTGATGAATCACATTTCACTTTATTTTGAAACTAATTAGAAAAATCGGGCGACGAACAATACTACTATAACAGTAATGTTTATCGGCTCACCTATATTTTAGTTTGGCTGTAAATTTTTAGCATTTGCAAATTTGTTCTTTTTTTAAAATTAAAACCACAATTAAATTTATAATCTTCGTTTTGATGCGAATATATGTGTAGAATAATTAAGGTAAGCATGTCGAAGAGGTAGCAAAAAACCAAGTGAGAACGTTCAAAATGTTAAACAGTTCTTTATTTATCGGAATTTCAATTCGGCTGTATTTCAACAGATTCTCATATCCTTTCAAAGGCTACAAGCTTTGAACTGTAACGAAATATGGTATGGAAATGGTGTCCGTTGTTAATGAATTTTAGCTAAATCATAATCGGTGTCAATTATGTAAAGTAGGAGGATTATACTTTTTGAAATTCGGTAGGTAATTTAATACTAAAAGCAAAATTCCAGTACTTGAGGCGATATACATAAATGGATACTTTTTCGGTATCAGGTAACAATAACAACTTTCCCCCTGAATTTTATATCAATTTTCTTTAATACTCATATAGATCCTTCCCACAACAAAGATTTTACCCTATGATTTCGTGATTGCACGATCACACTTACCGGTTGCGGATTCGGATTTAAATAAATTTATTTCATAAATTTTCAACCATTTATGATCGAAATTGAATTTAGTCTCTTTCTTCATCTATTGTAGATGATATCAATGTCTTAAATGTTTATTCAGTTCTTTTTTAAAAATTTTAATAAAATACTTTGATACATAGAACAGATAGACATTAAACTAAGAATTTTTTTCAAGATATTATTTATTAAATCTCACTACCTGAGAAAACCTGGAGAAATTATCAATAAAATTTCAATAAAAATAATTTTTTTATATAATTTCAACAAAAATTATCAGTTCTTGAATTTATACCTTGATTTCCTTTTGCTTTGACTTCTCATTATTCGTTCAACAAATGAAATAAATGGTATAAACGTTACAAAACTATAATATTAGTTGTTATTATTATTAAATCATACATTCTTGTCGAAGTGGTAGTGTCTTGCCTTTCATCCGGAAGGTTCTGGGTTCAAATCCCGGTTTGGCTTATCATTTTTCTGAATTATTCACAAGAGGGAAGGATAATTTTGAAAAATAATAGAACATTTTTTTATATGAGAACATAGTTTATAAGTTTTCTAAATGAAAATCTTACATTTCATTAAATTTTTTGTAATTTTCTCTTTGAATAAATCCAACGATAGTCACCTGCAATAAAACTTCAAAAAACCTTTTACTCCCATTTTCAAAAACAGTACATAGTTTCACAAGGTTTAATAGCTTAGTTTTAACTCTCTCTTTAATTTTGAAAATTTTCTTCCTAAAAAATTCAGTTAAGTGACTTATTTTGCGGATAAAGTTATATATTGCTTGGTTATTTATAACTGAAATTACGGTTTGGTCGAAAACTATGTATGATCTCACTAATTTAATAATGCTTAGGTTGTAAGTTAATTTGTCAAATAATTAACTATTGTTAAATTAATGGATTTTTTTTATTTTTTATAACGTTTCTTACATAAGATAGTTTTTATGATAGATTAATTTTGTTTGACCATTTGATATTTCAAACCCCGCAAAAGGAAATTTATACACTTTTGTAGTATAGCTTGATTAATTCTACGTTTCTATAGGGTTGTCTGTTACGGATCTCATTCTTTTCCACCCTTATGCATTACACCTTACTGTCAAGGCGTTAACACCATTTCCCCTGCCATTCAAATTTACATTTCACTCAACATCTCCCTTTCTTTATTTACCCCGTTTTTTTCTTCTTTTTGTAATTCATCTTCTTATGCAGAATATTATTTCACAGTAAAAAACAAAAGCAAGAAATTTTTCCATACTTCATAAAAAAAATCAATGTATTGGTGTGCAATTTTTTATTCATGGCTCTGGTTCATCTTTATGGTATTTACCAAAAATTTAAATGATATTTTAGAAAAAAAAATAGTGAAAAAAAACACACAGCTGCAAATAATTTACATAATGACAAATTATTATCATGCAACTTATTTATATAATAAGTTAATTATAAATTTGTGTATTTTACATTGTTATACGAGTATTATTTTTAAAGACACCGTGGTACTTTTTATGCATGTTTTTGTATATTTATATGTAGTATTCAACTTAAAAGAACCCTTTAGACTTATTTTAGTCTATAAATAATGGTTTATTGGCCGCACTAATACAATAGTTTACAATAGGTGTTTAAAATTATGTCCATCTACTTCTATGCGTTTTTCAGTGCATTTAATCATTTTCCTGGCTACTCTTGTTAGCTGTCCCCAATCTATTTCCGAGATGGCATTGATAATTGTTTGTCCTCAATTTCTGCAGGGTGTTTGGATTGCTCCTATAAATAATTTCTTTTAAGGCTCCCCACAGAAAGAAGCCTGGACTAGTCAGATCAGGAAATAATACTAATACTAATAATAATACTAGTCAGAAATAATCAAGCTGTCCGCTACATCTTCGACAATACCATCATCTATTTTCCATTAATCGTCTTCCACTTATTTTATATGCGAACAATGTCCTTTCCAGTCTTCAACCCTGACATTTTTTATCGCTTCAGCCGTAAAAGTTTTCAACTGAGATAACGAGAAGTCTGCCGTTATATTATTTTTTTTTAAATTTTATTTCATGCCAGTTCTATTGGGTTAGTTCACAATTTTGAGGCGGTATCCTAACTATAGTGTGACCATAGGATTTAAGGAATTCATCGATAAGTTAAATCTTTTCTTGTGGTTTGTGAAATTCCAACAGCTGAATTAATTCACATTTTCTCATGTTCATTGAACACGATATTCCTTGTTCTTGCAGCCAAGCTATCATTTCCTTTTTAACCGAATATTTCATGGGGGGGGGGGGGTTGTTAGGTTGTTTGCTGTGATAGACAACAATGTGATCAGATGGTACATTACTAACTGGAACAAATAAATTCGTATCTCCTAAACTAATATCAGACGGTAAACAAAGAAGTTTTTATTTAATCGCTTTTGAAAATTATCCGAATTCATTTGTCCGTGATAGTCCCTACATGCGTTACCAGCCTTATAAATAAGAAGAGTCCCTTCAACAAAACCATCTTCTGAACCCACATGAACAACGATTAAACACTGAGAAGAACTGTTATCGTTAAATATACCTGGCTCAAATTCAGACTGCCAACATTTCTTAAAAGTAAGATTAGCGTCTACCCACGATTCATCGATGTATATAATTGGCCGGGATTCAGTCCTAAACTTACGAATAGTTTTTAAGCAATTGACAATGTGTAACAAAAATCTTTCTAAGGCTTTGATATTTTTTTCCATTTAAATCATTTGTCCCAGCGATCGTTCCCCTATGGAAATTCAATTTTTTCACGAATAGCCGGTAACAGTATTTTACACATTGGAACTTTTTTAAATAAAATGATTTACATAAAAATCACAGATCACTAGCCTTATTACATGCCTATCAAACGAGACACATTACATTTCTGGTTGGTGAACGTGAACGATTTTTACTAGGTGTAGTAAGAGAAGTTTCAACAGCGTTTACACTCTCTCTACCTATTTGGGAACGGTCCATTTAGAAAAGCCTGAATAATATGAGACATGCTTATTACCTTGTTTAGGAAAGGAAAATATTACTTTTTTTTCAAAGAAAATATATATTTTCCTTGCTGAGTTGTAAAAAGAAACTTATTTAATGATTTACTACAGATTAATTTTTTTTCATTACACGGTTTTTTTTTCAATTTTTCTTATGGATGTGAGGAATATAAAGATCTTGAAGTATCAGTGACACTACCAAACATTCTTTTTCTGAGAGTAATAATGTTCAGTTAACATTTAGTCCCTGAGGTGAATATAACGTAGGTTTATGCTTGTAATGTAGCTGAATGTCGTCCGCATTTCGGTTGGTTCGAAACACTGATATGTTATCATGTACTGAACCGATTAAGAAGGCAACGGAAACCATTTCACTCTTCACTTTTTTCTCGTAAACTTGGCAAAGTAGGCTTATTATTCTTATAAATGGCTCTGTCATTTTTTAAAGTGAGGTGTGTCCCACGTTAAGTCACTTAAACCATTACGATTATTCCCTTGAACATATATATATATATATATAAAATTATATATACATACATAAATTTAGAGGAAGTGACATCTACATCTATCATAATTTTTTAAACTGTGATATATTCAGTATAACTCTAGTGAGTAATTGAAAGAGATCCCCGAAATCCTTTAATAACATTATGAAAATCAGTACAGTCATACTATATTTTGTAATAAAAAAAAAAAAAAAAAAAAAAACTTACTGGTAAAACATAAGTTTACCTTTATAATATATTAGATAAAATAATAACATTGCGTCAGTTTATGTTACATTTCATTTCCTTCTCTAAAAATAATAATTAAAAAAAAAATTAGTAAGATTTTCTCTAAGGTTTTTTTTAAATTATAATTATTTTATTTATGAAATTTTTTCTAAAATATATTTTTTTAAATTTTATTTCTAATTTAATTTAATATTACTTTACCGGTCGCTTTATCAATATATAAAAATGTATGTTTATTTTAGTTTTTGTATATTCAAGTATTAATAATAGAAATGTAAACTATTTATTTTATGGATTTATATTTAAGATTTGTATTGACAGATAAAAGATTGCGTTGTTAATGGTCTGCAGCCTACACCAAGGCATGGAGCCGTTAATTGTTTTTAATAGAAATTATAAGACGGAGAGAAGGAACACTACTGGTAGAAGGAGAAATTAAATGTGGACAAACTACGATAAAGAACGGGGATATGTATATATATATATAGGGGGAGAGAGAGATAGAGAGATTATAAGGAAGTAAATCAAGAAAGGGGAGAATTGTTTGTTAGAGAATGAACGTATTGTCCAAGATGCTATGAGAAACAAGTACCAGTTAAGATATGGTAATTAATAATGCTAGCTGTCGTATGCAGCAAACAGACTAGCACACTTGGAAGGCCTGAACCCATTTGGTTATGTATATAATCTATTACTAATATTATACAAGACCAGCTGCCATGACGGAGAATTTGTAGAAGGAGTGGGGGACAGGGAACAGTTGGATGAAGCTAAGAGAAGGATAAAACAATAGCAAATATGACACAAATGAAGGAGGGAAGACGTAAATGGAGGCTGGATGATAAAGCTAAACGTAAAGGTAGCTGGTTAACGAGAGTACCATCTCGTTTAATACAATTATTAACTGGTGTACGATTCAGTGGTACAATGTGAATGCTGACGAGATGTACGCTTCGTAAATTGTTCCACCTCCTACTTACTAATTGTCTCTCAGATCTGTAATCTTATGTCTTATGTTTGTGTTGGTATCATTTCGTAAACAACTGTACCACTTCAAATAAGTTTAAATTAAGTTTTATTCAATTTAACTCAACTATTAAATTATTTTTAACTTAATTATTAAATTTATTTTATTTTATTAAACATTCTTTTGTTGTAAGCACGAAATATATTTCTAATTAGTCTAAAACATGAATATAGAAATAATTTTAATGCGATAAGCTGATAAATTTTTTTGTTAAAATTAACTGGAAAATGATAAATGCTTATTGCATAAGGGAACTTTTTTAATACGATTTTTCGATAAATTTCAGACTGTTTAAAAATCAACACTCCAGAATAAAGTAAATATCTATCAACCAGATAAGATTTTAATAATTTTAATTCTTACTAATTTAAAAAAAGGCAAAACGAAATTGAGATTCATATACTCAAAACAAACTGTCTCAAAATAAACATTGATTGATCAACCGATGAAAGTAGATCAAGAGGTATCAACGAGTCCTTTACCGTTTGAAATAGATAAAATTACTCTAATCTTCTCCATTCATTCATTGAACAAATTAGTGCAAAATAATTAACGTTTAAGTTGGGAAACACGCTTGAAGTACCCAGGAGGGACTAAACCTTGGAAGCATATTTGAGACTGCCAGATTAGCATGTTAGGCTCAGTTTGGCAGAATATTAATTCAATGATCGATCGAAAAATCTGTAAGAAAGAAAAACTAAGGATTACGAAGCGTTTTATGCAATGAAACACCTATGGTTAGGCATCTCACTTCTGTTTTGTAAGCCTTGATTATTGAGAAATATAACTCGTTATATGAGTGCTTATATATGATATACTTTCATCCAGAATTTTATTTATTTTCAGGACGTTGAAATAATTTCTGAAATTTGAACCGCACTGACCAGCAGAATACTGTATTCACTCTCGAGAATTCACTTACCCTATTTTACATTATTGATACAATTACTATACTAAATGCTATTCGATTTGAAGTCTAGATGAATATACTAAACGGAATCTAAGCAGAGAGAAACTGAAGATGAAAGTTTACAATAAGATGAAACTTGTACAATAAGTTTTCTGACTATCTTCTTTGGATAGTTTCACACAAGTCACTCTATTTAAAGCTCACGATATCTGAAGAACAGAGACTGTCAAAAATTTGCAAAGTATACGAAAGGTTTATAATGAAATATTTCTTTGTTTTAATATTTAACACCAATCTTATTTTGTTAAATAAACGTACAAAGATTTCAACAGAAGTGTAATGGAGAGAATTCATCAAATGATATACGAGTATCATTTTACCGTTCAATTTTCTTGCTATCTACAGAATGATAAGCAAAGTGTACTAGAAAGCAACTATCAATCTTCAAAATCACGTATATGAAGATTTACTGTAGTTTATACAACTATATTAGACTCCTAGTGTGGATTGGTGTCTCAATTAAAAAAAAATCCCAAAATAATGAATCAAATGACAAGAATAATCGATAAAATAAAATAAAATTTTTACATCATTTATTTTATCTTCTATTGTAACAAAAATTCTAAAAACACTTAGAATTTTTTTTCATACCATTAAAATCTAAATTACCAGGGATCGATATAAATGTAATTATATAAGTATTTTACCTTATTTAATTGATAAAGCATGTTTTTTTTTGTGGCAATGTTATTGTTTGTGATAATTATTATCAATGGCTAATGTTTTTGGAAAGTTGGATGATATTTATTTTGGAATCGGAGTGAATGTCAAAATTATAAAAAAATTATGAAATAAGTGAAATGTACTCTACGTTTTATTTTCGTTTGTAGACTAGCAAATAGTCCAAGCAACGAGAGTTCCGGAACTAGAAAATGGTGTACAGTCCCATTAACTGTTTCAGAAAATTGAAAAAAAAAAGATTATATTTTTTCCACTTTTTATTAATTAATGAATATTAAAATAAACGTCATTATTTTACTACATTTTTTTAAAATCCAATTCTGAAAAATGACTGAAAATTTGCAAGATTACTAAAAATGAAGAAAAATATTTTGAATAACTTCATACATTTTTTTTTGCTTATTGTAATTTGGTAAGTTAGTTATTAACTTGTAGTAGCGATTCAAAGATTCTTCCAATAAATGCTTTATCGGTAATGTGAAACGGAACAATGACTTACCATGCCAAGTCTGTAGAAATGGAGTTATTGTATTAAAAATGCGCTATCATTGTAATGTAATAAGTAAACTAAACAATTTAAACATTCATTTGTTGTTTGTGATGCAGATGTGAAGCATGGTATCCAATACCATTTGATCACAAATTCTCATAATTTTATCACCACTTTTTTATCATAAACTTAAGCAGAATATTTTTCTATATATCTTTCTCATCATTCTGCATCTTTACAATTAGTGATCATCAATCACGTATAGATCATCAATCTTTAAAAATTAGTGGCATATTTCTTTTTAACTTCACAGTAATTTTAAATATCATTAAATTACTAAATCAGTTAAAAATTAAATTTAAAAAATTAATATTACAACGAATCAAACGATTATTCACATAATATAACTAATATGAATTAACCAGACTAAAAAGAAGATGAAAACTGAAAACACAAGAGGTAACGAAAATTGAAAATTTCAAGTAATCCTAATGTTTAAATGAACTCTTTGTTTTTAATAAAATTAAGTAGAGTATATCATGTGTAATTTAATAATTATACTATAAATTTTAACATTTTGGTGTAATTTAATATATTTTTGAAAATTCCATTACGAAAACTATTAGTTTGAATCATTAACACAACTTATTCCGTAGTCAACTTATAATTCTAGTCGATCTCCTAGTTTACTACTCATACATTAAATAAAAGAATAATATTAAAGTACAAGAACAAAAAAATTCTATATCATATGATTATTAAATTTTCTAAGCAAGGAATGATTAATGTAAAAAAAAATGTAATTTTATTTTAGAATAAAAGAAATTCTTCTGAAAATACTCTTTTTAATATTCTACTGGATACTCTATACCGAGATAGAAAAAAAGAGATAAATCGACATAGGTATAAATAGATAAAGCTAAATAAATAATTAGAAGAGAGGAGTGAAATCATTTAAATGTGATCGACCATGAGAATAGGGGTTACATTTGATTGAGCTCTAAGCAAATTTAGTGCGAGAGAGAAATAATGATAAAAAGAGAGAGATAAACATTCAGATGAGATAGTGCGAGATGTGAGTAGAACTCATTTAATTTGGATTGTATTGATATAAACAAGAAGATTGTAAAGAGAAAGGAGTCTAAGTATACGAGGGCGATACTGAGTGAAGAGGATCAAAATCGAATAACCCGGTTAAACGAAAACTACCATCTATCATCGGTGGTTTGTTAGTACAATAGAAGTACCGGTTTAAAGAACTTCATAGAGAAAGGGAGATTCGAATAACAGTGTCAAACAGACGTTCGTACGTACCGATCTAAGGACTACAATGAACGATTTGTTTGACTTAGTTTAATTAACTGAAACACAATGCTTGCAGTGGCTGTATGTTCGTTAAGAAATAATCCATTAAAGGGTGAGTACAAAAAGGGGGAGTGACTAAAGAGAAGGGCTAAAAAGATACGGACGGGTAGAAAGATTCGAATGTCACTTATACGCTTTGCTGTATATGTTCCTGTCTTAATACTTACGCCATCTTCTCTTCCGCAAGTTATTTCATTTTTTTTCTCTCTAACCGATGCCTCAGGAGATTATAAAGATAAATCTGTGAGAAGATATCCCCATAATATTTATTCTTCAGTCCTAATAATTTTCTTCATTAATTTTGAAAGAAAAATACGGAACATGATATAAAGTGTATCATACTTAGCTTTAGCGAAAAGGAAGAACACTGGAAGCTTTGTTCCTTGATAAATTTTGACAGAGATTGCTTATCGTTATTTTCCATCCCATTTATTTACTTAAAAAAGAAGTTTTACATCTAATCATTATAATTTTTTTTTATTATATATGATTACGTATTTATAATGTGCTGTAATTAAATAATTACATTATTTTATTTATTTATATAAAAAATACTTTTTAGAGGAGAGGGGTAGGAATGAGAAAATAATTTGAATGTTCATTTTAGAATTATACAATTAGTAAAATGAGACAAATGAAGAAAAATAAATCTCAATCCTTACCGAAAAAACATTTTTGTCAGTCAGAAATATTATCACTCGAAACTGTGAAAAAAATTATGTTTCTTTGAAATCTGCTTAATAAATTATGAATTTTTCTTAGAATTGTCGAAGAAGATAGAGCTATAAATGTAACCTAAGATAAACGAAAATTTACGAGTACTGGTATTCAATGAAAAAAAATTAATATAATGATACAAAAGATTTCCTTTCCGACCAAACTTAAACACAGTAAGCTGTATAATTTACTGTGTTTCAATAGCATATATGACTAGACGCTTTGTGTCTACGTTGATGATTTTGTAGCTTAATAATTTGCTTCATATACATGAATTAAAAATCAACGGTTAATTAATAAAATTATTTATAAAAACATTAAAGTCTCTTTATTTGATTAGTTTAGTAAAAAACACCACTTAACACGCCTGTTTGAAACATGAAAAAACATTCTAATGTATGTTTTATTAACAGCATAATATCTACTTTCTGATTGGACTCTTTTTTTTTTCCTTTTTTTAAATACCGCCGGAGCAACTGGACCCGCCGTTAGGCATAACTCAGTCGCTGCGGAGTGTCATGGCAGCAGATTACTCTGCCCCCTCCCTGTTCTGGGGTCCCTTAAGAACCCCCCCCAACGGGGTCTCCCCTGATTCTTCAAGGCACTCGACCCTCCGCTTGTGGATAACCGAAATGCCCCTCCTCAGAGGAGCTACGCATCCCGTCCCTAACACATATCCCTACCGAGAATCGGATGCGCATTGTACACACCCGGCCACTCTCCCCCGTGCGTGACCCTTTGAACCCTCGAGGGGCCCCATGCATCTTCGGAAATACTCCGACCCAGGGCACTCTTGCGTGTGTTCTGAACCAAGGTATCCTCAGCAATTGGGCTGCTTCCCTGGCCCTACACGTCGCCACGATTCGCCCCCTGGTACACATCTCGTTTTTATTTTTATTATTTTTTTTACACTATAGAGATAATACAAGAATACATATGCATCAAATAGAACATCAGAAAATATGAAGGGAAATGAAAACATGTATTAAATAAAAACATAATTCAAAGAGAAACAATACACACAGTAGAACAATAGAGATACAGTAGTCGCTCCACTGATCCCTGTCATGTCGCCTGGCTGGCCATTCTTTTCTCCTTTACTGTCGCTGGTTATTCTCCTCCCTAAGTCTGTCCTCTTCTTCCTTGGACTTCATGATTTTTAAGATCAGGTTGCTTACCTCGCCCTATTGTCTCCTACCCCGGAGCATATATATTCTATTGTGTTTTCAAGGATGAGCCATGTCAACCCCGTGTACCGCCGGTGTGCTCCCACCAGACACGCTTGTAGATGGTGTGCATCGGTGTGTCATCCTCACTACAGTAATCACACCCCGGAGACTCTGTTCTTCCAAATCTATGTAGATATGTCGCATAATTTCTATGTCCAGAGAGGAATTGGATCAGGTAATATCACACCTCCCCAAATCCCTTCCCCCACATCTGTGGGCCGAGAACCAAGCCCTGTGGTACACCTGCGCACATCTCAAAAACCTCATCTCCATCTTCGGTGTTAACTGTGATCCTCCTTTTGTGGAGATAATCATTCATTATCGTGATGATGTACTCACTGAGTCCTTTTGCTCTCAGCGAGTCCATCACCACACTCCACGGAACGCTGTTGAAGGCGTTCCGTACATCCAGCAGGATCACAAGAGGTATCTTCCTTGTTCTCCATGTACTCCTGGCTTTTTCCCGTGCCCAGTCCACGACATGCTGTATCGCGTCAATCGTCGACCGTCCCCTAACAAACCCCTACTGGTTTGGTGAGAAGCCTCCATTTCTTTCCAATTCCATTCGAATTCTTTCTGAGACAAGCCGTTCGTACAGTTTCCCCAGTGTATTCAGTAAACACAGGGGTTTGTACTCGGCTTCTACTTCCGGATTATCTTTTTTCTTTGGGAGGAGACCCAGTCTGGCCAGCTTCCATTCTGTCGGAAATCTGTTCTCTCCCAGAGCTTTGTTCATTGCTTCCAGGACCGTCCATGGGTGCCATTCCACCAACGTCTTCACCACGGCCCCAGGGATATTGTCTGGTCCTGGACTCTTCTTAACACTGATTCTGGAGGCTGCTAACTGAATCTCATCTAGCGTGAACCGGTGTTCGTGCTGTCATTCTACCACCTCCCAATCCGGCTCACGCATAGGGAACAGCTGACGTATCGCACCAAACATGTGGTGTCCTGTCTCTCCACATGCCACGCACTTGGATACCTCCTTGCAGTTCGCCCGCTTGTGACCAGGGCCTCCGCAATTGTAGCAGCAGTTGCTGCAATCCGGCCCCTTGCCCTGCGCTACGATGTGTCCGTGCTCCAGCAGCGGTAGCTCACGTTTCCGGTTTCTGGAGCTCGATCCTGCATTACTGCAGCATCCTACGAGCAGTCTTTTTAACGCAGACAACCTGTGCGCGTCTCGGGCTGACAGAACCACAGTGGCATTTTGGGTGTTGCCATATGCTGGGCGCATGGAAGTGACCTTTGCTGTTGTATCCCCTCCTAAAGCCTTGTCGACAGTCGTTTAGACTTCTTACTTCGTTGTCTGAGCATCATGGTCTTTAACGTATACTACTGGTAATCTTGACACGGGTCCCTTGATTGCAACCGTGACTTCTGGATTTCCCTGTTTCACCCGATGCTTGAGGGTTTCTGCAGAATTCCCTTCTTCCTTGAGGTGGACCTCAACTTCCTCTTCTTTTCCCTTTCTGACTGAAAGGATGTCCTGCGCCAACTCCATGCCTACTGACGCCTTTACTTCTCGTAGAAGAGCCGCGTAGGACACCCCTTGCTTTTTTAAGATTACTGTCGTAGTCTTGACCCTTTCCACCCTGCTGGCTTTCTCCTTTCTTTGAACCTCTTCTGAGCGAAAGAGGTGGAGGTCCTTCCTGGTCCACTGTTCCAGAGTCTTTTTTGTTATATCGCCCAGCTCTCCTGTTGTGGTAGCCACTACTAGCTCCCTTTCCTCTATTCTTGTGATTTTCTTCATACCACTTAGTATATTATTGATAATTTCAAGGTCTTCCCGCCTTGGAGAGTGAGGACATACGTGTCTCCAACGTCATCGAGGTCAGTATCCACCCCTTCCTCTAAGAGTGCACTGGCAGATACCTCTCTTACCACCGCTCCAGGGGCAAGCGATCCCTTGTTTAACTTTCGCCTGGCACCAGATGCTACTTGGTAGACGTGCCCCGCGAACTTAATACGCTTGATTGGACTCTTTAACTTCCAGTTATCTAACATAAGCTATTTTGCATCGGGAGGTCCCGGGTTTGAATCCCGGTCAGGTATGGCATTTTCACACACGCTACAGATCATTCATCTCATCCTCTGAAGATATACATAACGGTGGTTTCGGAGGTCAGAAAAAAAAACATAAGCTCTTTATTCAGGTGAATTTCAGCTATTTCAATGCGATTGTTAAATAAAATGTTGGATATTCGTTTTCAAAATAAGACTAATTAATTTGTATCATAACGAAAAAATAAGCTACTATTTTAAAAAGGCGGAACTGATATTTAAAAATAAATTGTTCTAATGACTGCTAGTTTAATTTCTGGGTGTAGTAAAAATAGTAATGTAACTACTCATCGATAATATAACTAATATATGGGGTACTAAAAAAAAAGTACAATTATGACGTTGAAATTTGAGAAATTTTTCTTTCCAGATTTCAAGAGAAATATTCAATTTGACCATCCCTGAATCCATTTTGACTAGTTTCGACGTTATCTGTATTACGTATATACGTACCTCGTCGCCTAACTAAAAAAAAAAGTAGCCCTAAAATGTTGAAATTTTGGATTTAGGACTATTGTAACATGTAGAGTTGTGCACCTCTTCTTTTGATTGCAATCGATTGACCAAAAACGTCAAAATATGTCCAAAATCTAATTTTTTTGGATTTTGGATTTTTCTGTAACTGCTGTAATAATAAACCCTCACTGAGAGCTTTTCAACGATCTATCATAAGTAGTACTTATTGTTATTGATTCCAGAATTATAGCCAAATACAATTTTATCAAGAAGTTCACTAGAACTTCTTCTGTAAGGAGAACCGAAGAAGTACTTAGCGAACAATATTATCTGATTATATGACGAGCATAACCTTCAGAATGAGAATCCCGAGAAGAACTTAACAAATAAAAACTTTAAAACAGTTGTTTTTATTTTGAAAAACACTAATTTTGTTTACTTTACTTTACTTAAATTATTATTTTTTAAACAATTTCGATTACTATTTGCACAAACATTTTTCATCCCAAATTCCGTGTTTACGCCTGGCGCTCCTAGGTGGCAGCACTTTATGGCGTTGATGTTTATTTACACATGACGGTCCCAAGTGGCAGCACCTTATGACATGAATTTTTTTTTATTTCTTTGTTTTTTTTCAAACAATAATTATATAAAAGGAGGTAAAGGTAAAAAAAAGATAAGAAATCTTATTTATTTCCTAATTATAATTTATCTTGAAATGTTAAGGTTAATATTTAAGAGGTTATGTTTACTTTTTGTTTTCATTGTTTTTTGTTGTCATTATTTTGTAAAAATCTATTAAA